>CM038794.1:82933801-82970568 GCA_021764765.1 Vicia sativa | reverse complement strand
TTTGACTTTGAAAATCAAGTTCATGGAGCCTTTTGTTTCAATTTCAAAAGTATAGCTAGACCCATGGATTTCCAGAGTTCTTGGAGTTTTGGAAAGCTTGTTTCACAAGTTACAACTTTCATGCTTTGAGTTTTTTCCAATTCAAATTGGAACTAGGTGAAAAAATGGCAATGGTTTGAAAAAATAAGAAATTTCAACACTTAGAAATTTTTCTAAGTATAGAAACTTTGACTTTTGTTGACTTTTTCAAATTCTTTGATTTTTTATGATCATGATGGATCATTTGAAGTATTTTGATGATTGAAAAAGTTTTGTTTTGAAAAATTTGACCAAAATTCAAAGTTTGACTTTTCTATGCAGATGAATTTTCATCAGATGTTTCAGAAATTGACTAATGAAGTCTGTGGAACTTCGTGGATGTTTGAATCCGTAAATTAGGTCAAGATGTTGTATCTAAGATATAATGACCAATCTCTATCCAAAAAAGTCATTTCTTGTTCAAAAAGTCAGAGAATGCTCATGCTCGATCAAAACCCTAATTGGTCGATCCTTGATTGATCTATGAGAAAACTTGATATCTCGATGATCGAGGTTGATGATTTGATCAAGATAGATCAAATGAGGTGAGAAAACTCAAACCCTAATTGGTTGCCTCTTGAATCAGATGAAAATCTGATGAAACCCTAATTTTGACTCTGGAATGCTATGCACCCGACATGCCAATCAATTGTTAGTTATGCAATGATGTAAATGTAAGGTGGTATATTAGGTCAAAAATTGGGGTATGACAGCGGTCTAGGCAAAAGTTAGGGATTTAAGCGTACGACTATGTCTCGTCCAGATCACCTATCTACAAACTACTATCAGCATTCAAGATTCAAATGGCGAAGATCAATTCACTCACTTTCAACTGACCAAGCAAGGAGATGGGATGGTCGAATATATGAGTACTAGCATAGTTGGAACTTAAGAAGATTTCCACGTAGCTTTTTACTTTCTCTGTATACAAACTACTTGGCCATACGCCACCTGTTCAAATTAATACAAGTTTCTTTCTTTTCACAAAGTGTTTGTTTTTGTTGTTTTTTGCACAAAGTCCAATGATTGCTTTGAATGATTATATGCATCTGATGGATAAAAAATCATTACAAACATGCTAAAAGGTATATAAAAGTACTTACTGCAGGCTTTAGGAATTGAGATGACGACGAAAGTCACTAACACATTCCCCACAGAGTACGATCTCCACAGAGCCATCACTCGCCACAAGCCTTCTCAAGTAAGTACATCCCCTAGCCGGGTCTCAGCAGAGTATTCATCCACAGCAGAATATCTCTCTTTCCCCCATCAACAGCAATATCCCGACTCGAAACTTGGTCTGATATTGCATCGGAGGAAAACTACATTTCTTACTCCCCAACATTCACGCACGTGATCCCCAATGTAGTGTTCCCGCTTTCTATTATCCCTAGGTGGTCGATAATAAGACCCCTGCAGGTTACTTCTTCACTTCCCCATCCCCAGTAGGATTCACCAAGATCCCTGCCGAGCATCTCCTATCTTTATTCCTCAACAAGAAGTGTCCAGATCAAACTTGGTCGATGAAGGCATCTGGAGAAATCAAAGTCACCTATTCTTATTCCAAGTCGGGTTTTCATGTTTCATCCTCCAATGGGTTTTAAATCCCTAGGCGTAATCGTCTACATATTCCTCAAGATGGATATGTTTTGAAATACATACATACGCATTTCTACATTGTGCATAAAAAGTCATAACATGTGCACATAACATTCATACATAAGCATGCATCATAATCTGCATAAGTCTAACAATTATCCTGCCAAAATTTCTCTTTCTTTTTTCCCCAGCAGGTGGAAATCACTTCTAAACGAAAGGTCCAAGACGATCATGACCATGAGTCCAGGATTAATACCCGAAGCCAGACGGGAAACCTTATCCGAACGACTACTTGAGTTTTCCTCCGACAACAGGCATTGGATCAACACCCGAAGCACAACAGGGAAGCTATCCGCACTATGCCTATTATCCCCTCAGAGAAATCAAGACGAAAGATTGATTCCGACGTTCTCTTATTATCAACAAAGAACCATGAGTCCGTCAGACGACCGGTTACCTCGATGGCATCTTAAACCCATCTCCGACTATTTGTCGACATTTCTCCACTTTCGTATCGTCGCATATTTGGTTAAAAACCAATACAAACCAATAACTTCATTCAAAGATTTGTGCGAGTCTAACGTGACGACTCTCCCCGAATGGCATCTTAAGCCCATCTCTACTTTCAAGAATATCTATAGAGCCTAGCGACGCCCATTCCTCAAGATCAACCTCTCCGGATGGCATCTTAAGCCCATCTCCGATCGCCTCCTATCCAGCGACAATCTCAAGTCTAACGATTTACTTTTCTCCAAGTAAGTCTCCAGCCTTCTCTCGAATGGCATCTATAAGCCCATTCCTATACATCAACAATAACGGCGAAAGTGCAAATTGTGTACTGAGTGTTCAATCATCTTCTACCCTAGGTTGTGAAAGGCAAGCACAATCTATCCCTTCCAAAGATAAGAAGATTGAACAGGCAGTGACATATACCCCAAAATTTGCCCTCCTATTATTCAAGACATTCTATATATCCATGCCTAAGGATTCCTCAAGGGTTGATCAGACAAACCCTCTCCTACACAATCAACCCAAATTAGGGTTTGGAAATTCTCAGATCAAGATAGGTTCTCAACACCTCCAATGATCATCATGCCTCCTCATATGCTTCAAAGAGCCTCCATGACAAGATTCAAGCCTCAAAGGTCAAATTTCCTCAGACTATTGCTTAGATGGTTGAAAATCAGTTGTATTGGACAAAAAGTCAACTGTGGTCAACATGTAGTCAAAACTTCTGATTTTTGGTCAACATCCTAATTTTGAAGTGACATTCATCATTTGATCAAGGGTTGATCATGATTCATCAAGAAAACTCAAGATTTGCTCAAAAGTCAAACTTTCCAAATTAGGGTTTTCTAGTGAAAAGTCAACTAAACTTTGACTGATCATAACTTCTTCATACTTTATCAGAAATTTTTCCACCAACTCTCATTTTAAAGGAAATTCAATTCTCTACAACTTCATGTCTCACAAGAATGTTCAAAAAATGCTTCATTTGGAAAATATGGATCAAAACATTACAGGTCCTTTTCAAAGTCAACAAAAAGTCAACTTTTTGTTTTGAAGTTTTATTGAGCATGGAAACTCCAATTGAGATGAAACCAAAGAGGAAAGTCATCTTTCGGACTGGCTCTGTTCAGATCCCTATAATCCACACACATTCTGACCTTCCCATCTTTTTTGGACACAAGAACAATGTTGGCAACCCATGAAGGATAAGAGATGACTTTCAAAAAGCCTGCATCAAGTTGTTTCTAGACTTCCTCTTTGATCTTCTTAGACATCTCAGGATGAGTTCTTCGAAGTTTCTGCTTAACAGGAGGACAGTCTTCTTTCAAAGGTAGCTTGTGCACAACGATATCAGTATCCAACCCAGGCATGTCTTCATAAGACCATGCGAAGATGTCTGAATACTCTCGGAGAAGTTCAATCAATATTTTCTTCATGCTGTCTTCTAAAGTGGTCCCGACTTTAACCTCTCTAATCACATCAGAATTTCCCATATTCACTTTCTCAATCTCTTCCTGATGCGGTTGGATAACCTTTTCCTCTTACTTTAACATTCTTGCTAACTCTTCAGGGAGTTCACAATCTTCCTCACCTTCTTCTTCGGCTTGGTTGATCGGATTATAAAAGTCATAAAGAGTGATAACAGAGTCGTTATCAAAGGGATCCATTAGGTGTGTGGGATTATATTTGCATGATTGATTTTAATGCTTATTTTAGTTTTTTTTATGATAAAAGAAAAATAAAGCATTGCTATTTTATGCTTTAAAATTGTGATGTAAAATGGAAAGAAAGGAACAAAACATTTGAATGAAAAGACGTTCTTTATTTCATGGTAAAAAGTTGTGAATGCAAACATGGCCCCTACATTATGATTTATCGTGCCTTGGGCGAGCACATTAATTATTTGCATGATAACAAAAACAAAAGAAAATTACTCTTTGACCATCGTGACTAGGATGTAGTCTTCCGAGGTCCAGTTGTTCAACTCCACGCCAGGGACACTGGGGTGGATCCATTTATCAATATCAAATTCATTGTCTGAATCATCCATAGTATTTTCCTGTCTGGGAATGATGCTGGCGCAAGAAAACCTCACAAGAGTAGCCAAATTGGGTGCTTTCAGAATCTGACGGTGCAAAACAAGGTCAAAGCCCAACCCGAACTTGTTGAATTTAGGTGCTACCTCCACCACACTGCCCCAACCTTCGCATCCAGCTTCAACCACAGCTTTTGCATCTCTCAAAGATGCCATGGAAGATTTCGGCTTGTCTTTCTTAACCTCCTGCTGAGGAGTCTTCAACATATGCACTATTTCAAAGACTTGAAATAGAGTTTCATGAATCTCACCATCAACCTCAACATATTGGAAGGAAGTAAGATGGCTCACAATGTATTCTTCTTCAGCGCAGACTGTGATAGTTTTCCCTTCAACAGGGTATTTCAGCTTCTGGTCAAGAGTTGATGTGACCGCTCCGGCTTTGTGAATCCATGGACGGCCTAAGAGGAAACAGATGGTGTTTAATGTCCATGATAAAGAATGTTTTAACGAAAAGTTGAGGGCCAACTTTGATGGGAGGTCCAACCAAGATGATCGCCTGAACCATCAAATGCTTTAACAATTAGATCATTATGCCGTAGTTCAAGACCACCGTAGTCAATCTTCATCAATGCCGATTTGGGAATTACATTGAGAGGAACCAATATCCACTAACACGGGACAAAGTAGTGCCCCGACACCATGGAGATATGCGTTTCATTATGGTTCCGAACCTCCTGAGGAAGATCACAATCAAGAAACCCCAATCCATTGTTAGCTGATATACTTGCACACACATTTTCAAACTTCCCCACAGATATCTCTTGTGGAATGAAGCAGTCCCTAAACAGCTTCATTAAAGCATTATTGTGTGCTTCTGAATCTCGTAGCAAAGAGAGGATAGAAATTTTAGCGGACGTTGAAAGTCGATGAATTCAAAGTCACTTTACGGATAAATTTCATAATCTCCTCTACATCCTTCTCAAGATCAAAATTGGCGCTTTGTAATTCTGGTTGCTTCATGGGCTTCTTGCCCTTAGCTTTAGCAACAACTTCCGCATTGGATTGTATTACCGGATTAGAGAAAATTCGCCCACTTCTGGTCATACCGCCATTTCCCACAATGTTATCAGCATTAGCAACATCCAACACGTCGTCCTTCTTAGAAGAGGAGGAGACATCTTCCTGTTTCACACCATGATAATAGACATCCGATCCATAATGCCATGGCACGCTTTGTCACTTTCATATGGCAAGGGATCGGGTGTAGTAATTGCCAACGGAACGAGTTTTGTTATGTATATAACAATGAGAATAAGGGATAGTAATTACGATACACCACATGTTTCAACCTTCTTATCCTTTCTCGATCCGATAAAATTACAACCGCCGCTACTAATCAAATATTGAATGCCATCCTTCGATTTGCACAACCATTTAAGCAATGTTCTCCTCTCACAAACAAATTTTACAACCGTGAAAAACACCTCTCGATCAAGTAGTCTTTGACAAAAGGTAACGGTGTTTTCACCAAGTCAACATCCATTATGATTAAGGACCTCCCATCTCCCATTGCTTGAACAACCCCATGACGCCGCATCGGGTTCGGTGACATTTGGTCCAAGACTGCGGTCGAGCTTCTAATTCAATAGTCTTTGAATCAATTAAATCTTGCACTTTGCATTTGAATGCATAAGCTTCTCAATATTATGCCCCAACGTTCTAGAATGGAACTCACAGCTAGCATTGGCATCATAGTTTCTGGGTGTAATACGTTGGGAGAACTGACTTTGAGATTTGTTGTGCTTTTTATCGCAAATGTTGCGGATAGCAAGAGTCGCCATCGACTTTTCTTTTTATTAAGGAAGGTGAAAAGAATGAAAGACCTTCGTTAGATTCTCGAGTAAGGGAGAAGGTTATGAAAAAGGAAGGTATTAACACCCCTTTCCATCCGTAGTTATCTACGGGCTCTTAGTTGCTTCTAGCTCATCTTTAAAAATTGCTTTCTGTGTGTTTGACAAAAATGTTTTGAAAAGGCATTTCACTTTGACTTTGTAATGATTCATGTAGGAATGTATACAAAGTGTTCGGAAATGTTTTGTTTTTGAAAAGTGTTTGAACTTTGACAAAAGTGTGAGGTGCAAAAAGTGTTTTGATAGAGAAAGCAACTAAAAGTCTTATTACCTACTCAGAATGGTCGATTTCGTGTTGTTTTACGTTCCTTTAGAATAGTGCTATCCATACCATTAGTTGGTAGGTAACTGTTGCGGCGGTATAACGGCAAGCAAAGAGTTGGTATTATTTTTACCGGGTGATATTGTCATACCCCAAAATTTTCCCTCCTATTATTCAAGACATTCTATATATCCATGCTCAAGGAATCCTCAAGGGTTGATTAGACAAACCCTCTTATACACAATCAACCCAAATTAGGGTTTGGCAATTCTCAGATCAAGATAGGTTCTCAACACCTCCAATGATCATCATGCCTCCTCATATGCTTCAAAGAGCCTCCATGACAAGATTCAAGCCTCAAAGGTCAAATTTCCTCAGACTATTGCTTAGATGGTTGAAAATCAGTTGTATTGGACAAAAAGTCAACTGTGGTCAACATGTAGTCAAAACTTCTGATTTTTGGTCAACATCCTAATTTTGAAGTGACATTCATCATTTGATCAAGGGTTGATCATGATTCATCAAGAAAACTCAAGATTTGCTCAAAAGTCAAACTTTCCAAATTAGGGTTTTCTAGTGAAAAGTCAACTAAACTTTGACTGATCATAACTTCTTCATACTTTATCAAAAAATTTTCCACCAACTCTCAATTTTAAGGAAATTCAATTCTCTACAACTTCATGTCTCACAAGAATGTTCAAAAAATGCTTCATTTGGAAAATATGGATCAAAACATTACAGGTCCTTTTCAAAGTCAACAAAAAGTCAACTTTTTGTTTTGAAGTTTTATTGAGCATGGAAACTCCAATTGAGATGAAACCAAAGAGGTGCTTAGAGGACACTTAGAGCTTTCTAAAAACTCCAATAACATTCAAAAATGTGGAAAATTGAGCAAAATACACCTTGCACAAGTTGGGCATTTTTGAACAATTGCACAAAGAGAGATACTTGTCAAAATCCAATTTTTTTCCAAATGGGCCTATAATTTTATGATCCAAACTTGTTCATAATATTATTTGTGACCTATTGATGCTTTGTCATGACCACCTTCTATTTTTTTGATTTATTTTTGAATTTAAAAGCATTAAATTCAAATTTAAATTATATAAAATATGAAGACAAGATATATTTTCAAATGAATTGGATTTTTGTCAAACTTGAGGTCCAAGATAGCCCATATAACTTGCCAAATTTGTGCTAGCCTCTCACATGGAAGGAAAATCAAATTTTCAAGAAAATTTGATTTTATTTGAAAGGGAAATTTTTTGCATTAAAGAGAAGATCTTTTTTCATTCTTTTTGCTCTCATTCCTTGCTCTATAAATACTCAGCTCATTGCACAACACAAAGGACGAAACCCTAGCCAATACAACAACCCTTATTTTGCTCAAAATTTTCACAAAGTTGTGAAAATCAAATTCCAATTTCCAGCAAGTTTCAAGGAGTTCTAGCCATCCAAACGTGTTCCTGAGGTTCCCAGGATTCAAAACCAACCCTTACTCGGTTAAACCATCCAATCGTGTTCTAGCTTGTCTCGATTGGTATTCCTTCAAATTTCGATTTCATAAATTTATGCATTGTTAATTATTTTTGTGTGTTTATTTGAACTCAGGGCATGTATTAGATCGTGTTTGAACCATTACATGCAAGCTTGAACGTAGAAAAACCGATTTGCCATGGCTAGGCTTCACGAAATGCTTCGATCGAATCGGCTTGTACAGTTGATCTTAAAACCAACACCACCATTGAACTGAATGGTCGGTTTAGGGAGTAGGTATTCCTTTGCCATTTATTTTTTCTATTTCGCAGGTTTGAAGGTTTGCTTGATCGGCGAAGACGACCAGAGCTAGGGCTCGCCGTCTGACTTGTCTCTCGACGGGCATTGCAAATGCTCGATTCGTCCATTCCATCCAACTGGGGTCCACGCGTGTTGACTGTGCTTTGAGTTATAAACATGACATGTTTACCTTTAAAAACAATTGATTCCAGTTTCCAAACACAAAAAGCACTCTGGTTCAGTGGTAAAGGAAAGCAGGTTGCAAGATGCTCTCAATGGTCACAGGTTCGAACCTGGTCAGGACCAAATATTTTTACTCTTTTGAAACTAACACTATTTTTCATATTTTTATATTTTCTTTAATATTTTCATTCAATTTAATTTATCTTTAAATAATTTTATCATGCATCTAAAAAACTCCAAAAATATTTATTTTTTGCATAATCATCGGAAAAATACTTATTTAATTTTTAACATTAAAATTATTATTTTTGCATGCATATTTTATTTAATTGTCAATTAACCATTAAATTGCTTTTTAATTGCATTTAAATTATCAAATTGATTCAGAAAATTACCAAAAATTTATCTTATCATATTAATGTCATTATTTATGAAAATATTTTTTCTCATTCAAAATCATGTTTCTACTAACATTTTTCCTCTTATGCAATTTTCTTCCGTTTTACGATTATGTATCTGTTCACAGGTTGTAACGATCCGGACGATTTTTTCTTGCTTTTCTTTTCTTTTCAAATTATGTAACTGCCTATGGGATGTAATAGTTTAATTAGGACTTTCATTTTCCGTGATTTTATTATGTATCTCGCCCTAAAGCCATGTAATAGCCTAGGACTTTACTTTTCCCCAAGACTTTACTTTCCGTAATTTATTTTCCAGACCCTATAAACTGCTAGTAATTAGGCGTATGGCAAGATAAAATTGGACATAGCACTGCTTTCAAACAAATCATCATAGTCCCTTCGATATAAAGATCATAGACCCAATGTCTGTCGCTTAATACATGATCTTGACCCTCGATTGTTGCCTATGAAAATGATGATCGCCCTTCGAATGTGCTAGGATACTTCCTACAAGTTGCCTTCTATGACCATACGATGTCCCTTTGAATGTCCCTTTACATCCAACAAATGGAGTTACCTATTAACTAATGGTATGGATAGCGCCATTTTAAAGGAACGTAAAATATCACGAAAACGACCAATTCTGAGTAGGTAATAAGACTTTTAGTTGCTTGCTCTATCAAAATGTTTTTTACACCACACACTTTTTTGTCAAAGTTCAAACTCTTTTCAAAATGAAACATTTCTAACACTTTGTATACATTCCTACATGAATCATTACAAAGTCAAAGCGAAATGCCTTTTAAAAAACATCTTTTCAAACACACGTAAAGTAATTTTAAAGTGATCTAAGAGCAACTAAGAGCAGAGATAACTACGGATGGAAAGGGTGTTAATACCTTCCCTTTCATAACCTTCTCTCCTAACTCGTAATCTAACGGGTCTTTTTTCTCGACTTTTACCTTCCTTAATTGATAAAAGAAAAGTTGGTGGCGACTCTTGCTATCCGCAACATTTGCGATACAAAACCTACAAAGTCACCAGTGACATGTAATCGGCGACTCACGGGGAGACACCCTAAAGAGAGAATGCCTTAGGATTTCTAAATCACCTTTACTGCTTTTCTCGCTTGAATTGCTTGCTTTATCTTTAAGGGTTGCTTGGGTATTATATCGTTGGGGATCCTACACCGGATCCGTGTTTCCTTTTAGGTAAGTAGATTAGATCGTCACATCATAGGCGATACCGAAACGGTCAACATGATGGCTACGTTAGCTTGACACTTTGGATGTCCCGATACTCTTCATTTCCAAGTTGAGGATATTATTTGGCGCGGTGTCATCAAGCGCTAACTAAACTTTTAGAACCTTAATTGACCCATCTTGGCCATTAGAAGGTAGTGAGATGGCCGACTTTGGTGTAGACCGAGGATGGTCGATACTCGATGCTACGCCATTAAGACTGACTTTTGGGATATTTTCGCCCACCACTTGGTAGTCGATTGAAATAAATGCTACGAGAAAGATCAATGATATGAGATTCCTAGAACCCGTTACTATTATAGGACAGATGAACCAACTAAAACTTTGGTGGGTAAACACCTATACCTCATGCAAGCCTTAAACCTAGGCTCATTGTGTGATTTGTTTGTGTGTGCTAAACATGACATCATGACATCATTTGCATTGCATATCATCTCTAACTATTTCAAGGACCTAGGATTTATCTTTGTTCTGCTTTGTAGGGGTTATGGCTTAGAAAGACTATCCGATCATGCTCGTTGTCAAAAGACATGGTTATCCGCTTGACTTACTCATTATACCCCAATTTTTGACCTAATATACCACCTTACATTTGCATCATTGCATCACTAATGCCGTATAAAGATTAATCGGTATAGCATTCACAGTCAAAATTAGGGTTTCATCTGATTTTCATCTGATTCAAGATGCAACCAATTAGGGTTTGAGTTTTTCTCACCTCATTTGATCTATCTTGATCAAATCATCAACCTCTAATCATCAAATATCCATTTTTCTCATAGATCAATTGAGGATCGACCAATTAGGGTTTTGATCGAGCATGAGTATTCTCTAACTTTTTGAGCAAGAAATGAATTTTTTGGATAGAGATTGGTCATCATATCTTAGATACAACATCTTGACCTAATTTCGATTCAAAACATCACGTAAGTTCATGACTTTTCAACAATTTCAAACATCCGATGAAAATTCATCTGACTGAAAGTCAAACTTTGACTTTGGTCAACTTTTCAATCATCAAAATACTTCAAATGATCCATCATGATCATAAAAATCAAAGAATTTGAAAAGTCAAAAGTCAAAGTTTTCATACTTAGAAAATTTTCTAAGTGTTGAAATATCTTATTTTTTCAAACTTCATGCCATTTTTTCACCTAGTTCCAATTTGAATTGAAAAACTCAAACATGAAAGTTGTAGCTAGAAACAAGCTTTCCAAATGTCCAAGAACTCACAAATCCATGGAGTCTAGCTATACTTTGAAATTGAAACATAAGGCTCCATGAACTTAATTTTCAAAAGTCAAAACTTCAATTATAGGTCATTTTGAGTTTTCTTCATCTAGAAGCAATACAAACTTGCCAATTGATCATTGAGCTGATAAATATCAGCTAGATATAATTGAGATTGATAGAATCAATTTGAAGATTTTTCACACATGGTAAAAAGAGGAAACTTCCTTTGCTTTTAAAAGTCATTCTTACCCTTAAGGCATCTTTGATTTTCCAATTGCCATGTACTTGCCTAACATTTCGTAATTTTGGCCTATAAATAGATCAGCTCAAGTTCAACCACACCAAAGCAATGCAATCCATGCTTTCACTCACTTTCTTGAAAATCACAACATAGTGCAAAAGTGAGAAATATTGCATTTTGAAATTCTAAAATCATGATGAACTTTGGTGTCAAACATGCTTCACTATCAATATAAAACTTGTTTAGAACTTAAGATCATAACAAGAACAAGCAAAATCAGAAATCACATGCCATGCTTTCAAACTTCCAAAACGCCATAAGCATTCGAATTCATGGTTTTAATGGAACAAATTGTGATCTAATCATCCTAACACCTTCCATGTACCTCATGTACATGATCCAGATCATTGGCAAGTAATCGAATAGTTTTACATCAAAATCGAGCATCCATTTTTAAACTGCAGTTGACTTGGGTAGCATAATTGAAGCAAGCTCAAAGCAAGCGCACTACTTCCATAGCTTCCATACATGCCGATGATGTCGTAGTAACCACAAACAAGTTCTCGAAACACGCTTTGCATCTTCTTCGATCTCAACTTGCATGTATGAACGTGAACTGTGATATCCATATTCTTTGAACTTAAACAAAAACTCTTGGCCGATCTCTTTCTCGCACTAACACGATCATAAGCCCTCAAGAAAATCAAAGAATCATCAACTATGCATCATTTAATTTGAAATTTTTTAGGGTTCATAGTGTTCTTCAAAACTTAAATCATTCGGGCTTAAAATAAATACAATTAACATACACCTTCGTGTTCGTGATGAAAACCGAGCAACTTTGATTTTATCATTCAATTTCATTGAGAAACAAGGATTCTAGCATGGATTCTTGAATCTGAAGATCAAACATGAAGAACAAGATGCGCGCGTGTTCTTGATTTTTTTTAAATTCAAATATTCCAATATCATGTTTACACGTGGTCCGGATCTACTAACACCAATGCTGCTTGTCCCAAAGGGTAGCTTGCTCACCTTTAAGGCTTTCTCGACACGTGCTACGCAATGGTCATGGGTTCAATCCTCTCAAGACCATTCTTTTATAACTTTTCATATTTTCATGTTTTTTACAAAACTTTCACATTTTTTTAACCAATCAAAACTCCTCATTTTGAGGTGATTTTTTGAACACTGTCAATAAATACATCTATTTTATGATAGTGCAAAAATTTTCAGAAAAAACTTTCATCTGATTATGTTTTAATCGAGCCGAAAACGACGTTCTGAGCACTTTTTCAAACCTCCTTTTTAGGTGAATTTTTCAAGTTTTCGACTTCCGATTCTTTTCAAAACTTATCATAAATGAACCTTACATTTCAAAACACTTTCAAAATCATTTTTCAAAACATTTCATCAAACTTACATCTTTTACCATGATCGATCCGATTTAAACGATAAAACCCAATTCGCTTTTCCTCGAATTTCTCAATCGATCATGGCCTCCTTACGTGTAAGTCCCAATATTTTTTTGTACATATTTAATTTTACTTGTACATATTCAAATCATCCTTTTCAATATTCAAACATAAACAAATTTCTTTCGTTTGTTTTTGTTCGTTTGTTTATACACCGATACCATTGGTATTGAAAGGAGAAGAATTATTACCGATGAAACTATTTTAACCAATGGGCCTCACGTGTAAGTCCCATAACATTCTTTTATGTACATAATATTTCTTTGTACATACCAAATTCTTCAGACATATAAATTTTATCTACATAATACAGATATTTTTTATACTCAAGTATAGACAAACTTCAGTCGTTTGTTTTTCACTTCACTTGTGTATACACAAATCAACATTCTTTATGTACATCCATCTTTTCCTTGTACATATCAAATTCTTTTCATACAAACTTTCATCTGTACATAATACAGATACTTTTTCACAGACAAACTTCGATCGTTCGTTTTCGTTTCGTCTGTACATATACACTGAATACCATTGGTATTGAAAGGAGCATTATTCCCGTGAAAACTTTAAACCAATGGGCCACCCTTATGGTGTAAGTCCCAACCTCCTATGTACATCCATCTTTGTCCACATAAACACTGCTCGTACATATTCATTTCTTGTACACAGCTCAAACTTGTAAATAATCAAGTTACGCTTTTAAACGCTCGCTCCATGTATACTTGTTTATATTTCATAAACTCCTCGTAAATAAACATCATGCATTGTTTATATTTCCTTCATAAACTCCCTGAATACATATCACACA
Organism: Vicia sativa; assembly: GCA_021764765.1. Classification (NCBI taxonomy): domain Eukaryota; kingdom Viridiplantae; phylum Streptophyta; class Magnoliopsida; order Fabales; family Fabaceae; genus Vicia; species Vicia sativa. The sequence continues at coordinate 82,956,792 of CM038794.1, read as the reverse complement.
CACACACTTGTTTATACAACTGCCTAATTATAACATAACAATTAGTCTAACCAATAGGTTCCCACAGCTGTAGCCTCCGCTTGGGCTTTATACAAGATAATTCATCAAGATGAGTTTAGCCTCCTTGGCTTTGTACAGATAACCTCCTACGTAGTTAGCCTCTTGGCTTTGTACAAAGAAACTCATTCATCCGAGTTCATTCTCCGCTTAGGCTTCATATAAGACAACACTTCATTGAGTCACCTCTTGGGCTTCGCTCAAAAGAACTCCTCATTGAGTTTAGCCTTCTTGGCATCATACAATGAAAGAGACAAGAAATCTCTTAACAGCCTCCTATTGGGCTTCCAATACAAAGAATCACCCGCTAAGATAGGACCCCAAAGGATGGTTTCCTGAAATCACTTTCAAATCCCAGAGAGTAAAATTTTGAAATTGCTCTTAATTCCAAAAGGATGGTTTCTGAAATCCTTTAATACAAAGCCACCATACCCTATAGCTTCCTCTTGAGCTTCATACAAGGACTCTCGATGACCTCTAATGCCTCCTCTTGGCTAATAATACAAGGACCCATGGGCTTTAAAAGCATCCCTTAATCCAATCAATTTCTCCCAGATTTAGACATCTATCATCTCTATGGAAGAAGTATCTCATCTATCATATCACGCAACAAAACTTTTCAAACTTTTCAAACAAAAACATCTCTTAATTGTAAGTGGTAACGCTTGTACACTCAAGCAAAACACCCAATGCTTACATAAAAGATTCAAACATCTTTTCAAACATCATTCTTAAACATGTAAGGTAACGCTTGTACACTCAAGCAAAACACCTATAACTTATTACTTAAAGATTTTAATCAATCAAACTTTTCAAAAATGTATGTGATGAAATAGATTAGATACATTTTCATTAAGATGACATTTGTCCGCTCTTACTAACATCCCGCTGCTTTCCACTAGCATAAGTGGGAACTACGATTGCTCGACTTTCTCAACATCCTTTGAGAATACGAGGCACAAGGTCTCATCCTGGCCGCAAATTTCTTTCTCCTCGCATCAAACAAACCATAGAACCCTCAGAGATCCGAGCTACAAATGCTCGATTCCCACTAGATATGTGCGTAAGATCCAGATCTTTATGCGAGCACAATAATAACAAACACTAGGATCCCACATAATCTACCTTCTTAAAATCCAAAGGAGAAACTTTCCCAATCATAGAAATAGCAATTAAAACACACAAACATATCAAATATATTCATATATAAAGCTATAGATAACTATATATATTTAGGGTGCTCCATCTATTCCCTTTATATAACAACCCCTTACTCGATCTCCCCAATGCTATGCCTAGTTTGCGCTAGTCGTTACGCATATCAATATCAATCGAGGGTATTACATTTTCCTTTTCATAATCATTAAATCATCTTTCTGTGTTGAAAATAATAAAGTTTGATGCTCAGCATCTTTATAAACAAATCAAAAGAGTAAATCGTTTAGCAGAATCAATTCATGTTCAATCCTCTAGCCACCTTTAACGCGAACAGAAAATGGCGACTCATGGGAGTACTGAAACTTTGATTTTCAAAAAATGTGACTCTCAAGAGCACCAAGTTTTTTGTTTTCAAAAAGAAAAGAAAGGGATAAGCTTTCATGTTTTGTATATATCTTTTCTTTATTGTGTTTTCGCGATTTCATCTGATGGAAAGAAATCCTAACCCGATTTAAGAAACATTTTAAGATCTAGGTGGAGGTATTAATACGTGAGAAGTTCAATGCTTACGGGTTAATATCTCCCGCCTGGAGGTTGTCTGGGGGTATTGTGTTTAGCAAGTATTTGCGAAGACTGCCAGGCTTTCGAGGACTCGAGAAGTCGAGGGCTATAGAACACACAACCCATCCCCGCCATTTAGGATGTAGTGCGTAGATTATTCGGTAAGCCTAGAGTAATTGTCATGCGAGACTACGATCAAAGTAGTTTCTCTTGAAAATATTATTGGACCATCGAGTATTCAACAAACCGATAATATTTCAAAGAGGAGTGTTGAGCATGTATTATCGAGAACTCGCTTCACGTATGAATAAGCCTATAACTTAACCACGTTGATTCTTATCGCTGGTTTCATGCTCGTGACTTTAACGCTGACCATGTGTATAACTACTAACCATGTTTGCCGATTCATGCATTCATTCATTCATTCAAAAAGAAAAACTTCATTTCTCTTCCCATTTCCAAAGAATTTAGAGATTTTTCTTTGTAAAATATTTTAGGTTAGAGTGATGGACGCCGAGGAAGATTCACCAAGAGATACGCTTAGAATTCTCGATGTAGGAAAGTTGAAAGAGTTAGCATCCTTGGTAGAAGATCCCCTGATTTCGAAAACGCTATGGAACTCTTTAACTTTTCCGAACGCTAACGCCGATGAAGGACTCTCAAAACTTTCATTCAGCCCCTACGATCCGCCTATCATCGTTTCACTTTCCCCGATTATCGCTGATGCCTACTTTGGAAGAGTATGCGATATCTTAGGTATCTCAAGACGAAAGTGCCTTTCAATGGTTTGAAGCCATTCCTAAGTCACCACCATTGCAACGATGACTCACATAAAGAAATCGAGATAGACAAAACCTAACTACCAGAGGAAAACTCTTAGGACTAACTTCAAAGTTCCTAATGGAGAAGGCTCTCAAATTCTCGGCCGTAGTATGGTAGCCTTTGAAGCTATTTTAGCTTTACTCCTCTATGGATTGATGTTGTTTCCTCAACGTCCCAAATTTCGCTGATATCAACGCCATAAGGATCTTTCTCGATTGGAAATCCTGCCCCACTCTGCTTGGTGACACGACGCTCTATTCATCATAGGAATCATCAAGGAGATGGAACTATCGTGGTGTTGGTACTGCTTTTCAAATGGATTACCTCACACTTGCCTAAATCTCCTATCTTCCGCAAAACAAAGACGAGTGGCATTGGTCAAGAAGACTCATGTCTCTTACAAACGATTTATATCCATTGGTATACCAAGTATAATGAGATGGAAATCATGAGAGTCGTGGAGAATTTGCCAACGCATTCTCTCATTGGTACAAAAGGAGGAATCAACTACAACCCATTCCCTCAAGACGTCAACTCGACACGCAAACTCTAGTAAACCTCTTGGATTTACAAAGAGAAAGCTACTTATCATGAAGGAGAGGATTCCTGTGGTTTGAAAGCCAAAATGATCAAAGCTTGGCATCACATCCGAATGAAAGAAAAAGGGAAGGCAAAGAATTGTGTAGCCATGGAAACCTACATACTGGGTAAAGAAAAGAGCAAAGGAATTTCAATGCCTTACGCTTATGAGGATCCCATGTTCTCGATCGCCCAAATCAACAAATTTTCCCGTCAAGCCGGGAGAATACCAAGAAGCCTTGACCAAGATAAGGTTTGAGAAAGAAGCTTTGAAAACAAATTTTAAGACTAACCTTGAGAATGAAAAGCTCAAGAAGCAAGTCAAAGATCATGAAAAGACGCTTTACTTCCAGGATGAATGGCTCATGGAGAAAGATGAGAAGATTCGCTAGAAGGATAACGCAATCCAGAGATACGTCAAAGAAAGGAAAAGAAAGCTTGAGGAAATGACAATCGACGATCCTGCTCCGAACGAGTGGAAGAGAGTCATCATTAAGCTAAAAGCCGAGAAAGCTGAACTAAAAGCTCGCTATGGAAAGGAAATCCTCAAGTTAAAGTCGCATCAAGCCTTTGGATCTTCATCCATCAAGACGCTTAATTAGTTCAATTTAGTTTGTAATTTTATCATTTATTTTATCATTTGTGTGAGCAATGCTCCAACAAAAAACAATTGTTATAATCTTCTTCCATTTAATCAATAAATGTGTGTTTTTTTTCCATCCAAATATTTGCCAGAAATATCTCTTTTAGCATTAAATTCTTTGGAAATTTCTTTTCTTTACAATCATAATCATGCATCATACTTTGCATTTAACTCTATTGTCTAGAGTCCGACATTTGCACAATTTCATGCTTGCACGCTTGAACAGTTGAGCAAACTGAATGCTTGACAGATTGAATGATAGGAAAAGATCGCTGTCGTCGCTGCCTTAGAGTTTCGACCGCCGCCCACGTACCAACCCCTGACATACGATACCAGATCAAAAAGAAGAAAAGTAATGGAAGGATTTGAGCAAGAGAATGTTGAACTTCGTAGTACAGTAACTACACTACAAGAAGAAGTGGAGAGACTCACATCTCTGGTCAACTCATTGGCCACAACGCAAAGTCAACAAGCAGCATCGAGCAGTCAAAATCAACCAGCAAATTCAGAGGATACTACTACTCCAGTCAATCGCCTAGTAGCTCACTCTTCAAGATGCCGTAAGGCTATCCATGGGGCATGCCTTTCAACTTTGGCATCGGAATTCGCCAACCGACTTCTCAAACAACCTCGCTTGAAATACCTACTTTGCAGCAAAACTCTACTCCGCAACATGGAGTAACTCTTCCACAAGTAACAATGCCGGTTTCTCAACCAATCATGACGAACTCAGCTTCTGTAGTGCACACTACCTTAGACGAAGAAGTTCACCATACTCCAGGCAGTAACTCAAATCCACGTGGTTCAATGGAAAATCTCCAGGAACAACTCCTCAAAATGCAGCTTGAGATAAAAACAATTCGTGGGAAAGAGTTGTTTGGGAAAAACGCCCAAGATCTGTGTTTAGTTCCTCGCGTAAGAATACCCGCAAAATTCAAAGTCCCTGATTTTGAAAAATACAAAGGAAACTCCTGTCCGCAAAGTCATCTCACGATGTATGCCAGGAAAATGTCTACGTACAACAAAGATCACCAGTTATTAATCCATTACTTCCAAGATAGTCTCACCGGCCAATCAAGTGGTACATGGGTTTAGACAGCACGAATATCCAAACATTCAACGACTTAGGTGAAGCCTTTGTCCAGCAATACAAGTTCAACTTGGATATGGCTCCTGATAGGGACCAACTCCGCTCCATGTCTCAGAAAGAAAGAGACACGTTCAAAGAGTATGCACAACGATGGAGGGAAATTGCTGCCCAAGTCAACCCACCATTGGAAGAGAAGGAGATGACTAAGGTATTCTTGAATACTCTAGACTCATTCTACTATGAGCGAATGATCGCCAGCGCTCCCGGAGATTTCACCGAGATGGTGAGCATGGGAATGCGATTAGAAGAAGGGGTTCAAACCGGACGCCTAACCAAGGAAGCAGGATCTTCTAGTGGAACAAAGAAGGTTGGAACCAGTTTTCCAAGGAAAAAAGAACATGACATAGGAATGGTATCCCGAGGAAACCACGAAGAATGTCATTCAACAACGATGTGTAGCTGCCATAGCGCCCGCTAACACAACTCCAAACACGTGAATTGCTCCAATTTCAACAAAATCAACAAACTCAATGTCGCCAACAGCTCGCTAGCTTTAACAACCAAAACCGACGCCTCAAGTTACGCACCGACCCAATTCAATGACGACACGTAACTTTACCGCACTAGTAGAAAAGAATTTGATATGCATAAGGTCACCACCTCCGTTCCCGAAAATTACCATGGTGGTACAAGATGACGATCTTGCCCTTTTCACCAAGGCACTGTGCCATGACCTCGAACATTGCATAGCATTAAAGGCGTAATAGTGTTAGTAAGATCTAATTTTCTTTCCTTCAAGAATACAAGCCCAAATGTGGAAATCAATCCACTTCCCAGTATAGTGGACACCTCTGAATCGATGCTAAGAAAATACGCATGTATCTCACATGTATGTAAACCTAATCGAGGAAACTTGGTACATCTCCATGAAGCATACAGGTAATGAGCGCTTTCACTAAGCATGATTACGCATTTGCCATATTTGCTCCAAGAATATTTAAGGATGTTCCACCATAAGAGCAGTATATTCAAGATTTGTTAGACATCGCGATCTACGATCTACGTAAACAGTAGATGACCATGACGTAAATACGCAGGCATTTTCCGCATGAGCTTTTAGTCTTAGATATTAACCTCGAAAACTCAAGTAAACGTTATCATCCCTTGTTTCAACGCACCAGCATGTGGAGATTGAATACAACAGCCCAAAGATTCCAACATCTCCTTTGGTAATTTGCCCACCCGGTCCCTGCTCCATACAGCCTACCAAAGCAATTCCTTACTAATACAATGCAACCCGACAGAGGATGGAAGAAGAAACCCATGCCTACTCTTCCATTTAATGTTAATATAATGTAAATGACGAGTAACACGAAGTGGACGAGTGCACACTCTATTGCCACCTAGACCCCTCAGCCTCGTTGTCCGACAAAATCCAGCTAACATATCTTCCGAGAATCGCGACGATTCCAGCTTGTTAACCCGAGCACAAATGTTGGTCCTCCCGAGAGCCAACGCCAACGCAAATTTTGATGAAATACTCAAGTTAATCAAAAAGAGCGAATACCGAGTCGTGGATCAGCTGATGTAGACTCCTTCCAAGATTTCAATATTGTCTCTACTCCTCAACTCCGAAGCTCACCGAGAAGCTTTGATGAGAGTACTAGACTAGGCTTATGTGGATCACGATGTGACTACTGCACCGCTTTTGAGGATCGCTCCAACATAATGCCTTGCAATAATCTAAGCTTTAGTGACGAGGAACTTCCGGAAGAAGGGAAAGATCACAACTTGGCCCTCCACATCTCGATGATCTGCCAATCAGATTCCCTGTCCAATGTATTGGTAGATACATGTTCATCTTTGAACGTAATGCCGAAACGACACTCGCCTGCTTGGCTTACAAAGGACACCAATGAAGTTCAACGACATAATAGTAAGACCTTTCGATGGATCAAGGAAGTCGCTTATTGGGAAGTTGATCTCCGATGACAATTGGCTCAAGACACTTTCCAAATTACTTTCCAAGTCATGGACGTATCAGCTACATTGTCTACTAGGAAGACCTTGGATCCACGAGCAGAGCGTGACTTCTACTCTCCATCGAAATTAAAATTCACAAGAAATGGAAAGTTGGTGACCATCGTGAACAAGCTTTGCTTGTAAGCCATTTGTCCAGCTTTCTTCATCATCCGCATGACGTCAAGGGACACATCTCCAGAGATCCGTTAGAAGATGAATCTGCCAAAAAAATGATCATCTATCTCTTCATATAAAGAAGCGCATGACAGAAAGATGGCAATGTCAGGATGGGGACAGTAATCAAACCCCACAAGAACGAAACAAAACCTGACTGTTCACACTGATTCTCCAAAGACAAGCAAAAGGATGAAGCACTTCCGATCAAGGAAGTATTTCATAGTGGGTTTCTAAATCCTCTTCTCCAAGAGGTTAGCGTTGTAACCATTGAAGAGGATGAAGACGATCCATCTGAATCTGAAGAATGGAGCACTTATTTAAACAGCCCTGAGTATGTGTCTCAAGAGGAGTCATATGCGCCATCGATCAATTCAAAGACATGTCCTCAAAGAATATGAAAATCCACCTATCCCCGTAAGTTTGGGATACCTTGGGAGAACCAAGTGGCAAATTCGACTACATGGTGAAACACATTGCGCCAGAAAGCTCGAAAATCAGAATCGAAGATATCCAACCCACAGGATGGGGTGATTCTTTTGATTATCCTAGTCAAACAGAAGAGGTATATTCGTCTTCTCAAACTAATCAACAGATCGAGATCCCAAATGAAGATCTCGCTCAACACGCCTGTGGAATTCATCAACCGCATCCTCGTTATCACTACATCAACATGATCTCCTCAAGATCAAGAGTGCGACCGGATACGATCTAGAAAGTGTCACGATAACCAGTCTCTTCACTGGAAGACCGGAAGGTACATCCCAAGATTCAACACAAAGATCAACAGAGAGTACACATGCTATATCTCATACTTCCCAACTGTTAATCAAGAAGATCTTTAGCAAAGACAAAAGGCAAGGGCCATCGTCCGTAGTCTTCAAAGCCCGCTCACCAAAGAACCAAAGTCTACTCAAGGGTTAAACCAAGTGAAAATTACCCGAGTACTCGACTTCCAACGAGTTCATTATCGAAACCCGCTGAAGTTCGGACTAATGTTCATAGCTCTAAGTAGTTTATCTTTGCTTTTGTTTTGAACTCTCACTGCCCAAAGTGTAGAGATGTTTTATAGGGTTTTAGCTTTTAAATAATTTCTTCGCCTTGCCCAAGGCGAATGAGTTTGTGTTTTAGGCCTCGCTTCATAGTGTGAATTATAAATAAAACGCGTTGTTTTGTTTCTACACTGTGTTTATTTTCATTTTTACCCTTTCTTGAAATGATAATCCTAAAACACATAAAAAAATCTCTTCAAAAAAAAATTGTTATTAATCTGCATACACTTTCACCTTAACTTTCTTCAAAAAAATGATGACAAAGAGATAATTAATCAAACATAAATCAAATATGCAGATTAATGATGGACAAATCCATTGAAAGCAATAACTCTATGCTCTTTCCCAACTTTGAAACTCGAAGTCGCCGAGAAGAAGTTGAAGAAGAGATCCTCATGAAATTTCTAGATCAAAGCACGAGGAAAGGATCACTCAAATTTCATAAAGAACCTCTGAAGCAATCAATTTGGGTTCTAAGGAAGATAGAAAAGAAGTAAATATCGAGCTTCACCAATAGCGGTCAAAAGCAAACGATAAATCTTCTTAAAGAATATGTTGATGTGTTCGCTGTCCTACCAGACATGCCGTGGTTAGATACCAAAGATCGTGGAACATCATTTGCCATTAAAGCGGAATGTCCACCAGCTAACAAAAATCGAGAAGAGTTCACCCTAAATGGCCGACAAAATCAAAAAAGGAAACAAAATGACCGGTTTCCTCGCCACTCGAATATCCTCAATGGCTAGCCAACATAGTACCTGCCTCCAAGAAAGATGGAAAGGTCGAATGTGTGACTAACGGATCTCGAATAAAGCAAGTCCAAAGACGATTTCCCACCGTGATATCGACATGCTAGTGGATAGCACCGCAAAATTCAACGCCTTTTCCTTCATGGACGGTTTTCATAATCGATCGTAATGGCCTCAAGACATGGAGAAGACATCCTTCATCACGCCACGGGCACTTTTTGCTACAAAGTAATGCCATTTGATTAAGAATGCAAAGCAACTTATCAAAGGGCAATGACTACTCTCTTTCATGACATGATGCACAAAGAGATCAAGTCTACGAGATGATATGATAGCAAAGTCTCATAATCAAGATGAACATATAGACTATCTCTTAAAGTTGTTTCAACGACTAGGAAATTTCAACCGCTTGAATCCTAACAAATGCACCTTTGGGTAAGATCCGAAAACTCCTAGGTTTCATCGTCACCAAAAGGGAATTGAAGTGGACCCGACAAAGTCAAAGCTATTCAAGAGATTCCTACGCCACGCACGGAAAATAAGTAAGAGGATTTCTTGACTATTGAATTACATCTCCGATTTATCTCTCGATGACCACACTGTACGATATTCAAACTTCTCCGCAGAAAGATCAAAAGGTTGTATGGACAATGATTGCCAACAAGCGCTTGACAAGATCAAGGAATACCGTCGAACCACCAATACCGATCCTCCATTGAAGGAAGATTCTAATCATGTACCTCACCGCATTAGAAGAGTCCATGGTGCGATTTAGACAGAAGATGACACCGGTAAGAAGGAGCATGCCATTTATTACCGAGTAAAAAGTTCATGATCGGAAACTCGCTACTCCATGCTCGAGAAAACATGTTGCGCTTTGTGTGGGCTTCAAAACGCTCCGCCAAGACATGATCAATCACACGACTTGGTTAATCTCCAAAAGGATCCAATCAGCACGCCTTTGAAAAGCCCGCTTTAACCTAAGAATTGCACGATGGAAGATGTTATTATCCGAATATGACATCCAAGACCGCTACCAAAAGCGGTCAGGAAGCATTCTCACGATCACATGGCTCATCACCGCTCAACGAATACCAATCTCTCAAATTTGACTTCCTGACGAGGACGTGATGTACTTAAAATGAAAGATTGGGACCTAACCTCTACTCGAGAAGGACCGATCCGTAATCCGATGGGGTTTAGTCTTTGATGGAGCAAGAAATGTTTTGGCAATGGAATGGGGCGCCATCATCACTCCCGAGGGTTCTCATATCCCGCTTTCCACCGATTTCTATTTGATTGCACCAACAACATAGCGTAATATGAAGCTTGCATCATGGGTATCAAAGAAGCATCGACTTGAGGATCAAGATCCTTGATATATATGGAGATTCAGCCTTGTGATCAACTAAATCAAAGACAAGTATGAAACTCATCATCTTGGTCTAATTCTCACGTAGATTATGCGAGACGATCGTTGACTTTAACAAAGTGGAACCGCATCATATCCTCGAGATCAAAATCGAATGGCGACGCCTTGGCTATTCTATCTTCCATGTTCAAAGTCAACGATTGAACATATGCCCGTAATCCGTGACGACGCCTTTGAAAGACCTGCACGTATTCAAGAATCTTCGACGATAAACCGTGGTTCCACGACATCAAACGCTTCCTTCAAACACGAGAGTACCCGCCGCATCGATAAAGATAAGATAACTCTAAGGAGGCTTTCCGTGAATTTCTTCCGAACGAGGATGCTATACAAAAGAAACTTCGATATGGTTCTTTCAGTACGCGACGACAAGAAGCGTATACGATCATCCATGAAGTACATGAAGGGTCCTTTGAACCCATTCAAATGGGCATGCAATGTCCGTAAAAATCTTGAGAGTGGATATTATTGATAACTATGGAATCTGGTCAGAACACGCCAAAAGATGTCACAAGTGCCGATCTACGCAGATAAGATCCATGCCTCCGACACTACTCAACGTTCTCTCCTCCGTGGCCTTTCTCCATGTGGGGCATCGACATGATTGGAATGATTGAACCAAAAGCCCAACGACATCGCTTCATTCTAGTGGCCATTGATTACTTCACCAAATGGGTCAAGCGGCATCTACGCCAACGCTACAAGACAAGTGGTTGTGAGGTTCATCAAGAACAACCTCATATGCCGATACGAATTCCAAGCAAGATCATTATCGATAATGGATCAAACTTGAACAACAAAATGATGAAAGAACTGCGTGAGGAATTCAAGATCGAGCATCATAACTCATCTCCCACGGCCAAAGATGAACGGCGCGTTGAAGCATCCAACAAGAACATCAAAATGATCATCCGTAAGATGGTCATCACTTACAAAGACCGGCACGAATGTCGCCATTTGCTCGTATGGGTATCGTGATTAAAGACGCACTTCAACAGGGCAACTCCTTTTCTTTAGTATACGGCATGGAAGCAAAGGTTCTGTAGAAGTTGAAATCCGCCAATGAGAGTTCTCATGGAAACTAAGCTATCCGAGGTCGAATGGTGTCAGCGTATACGACCAACCGAACTTGATCGAAGAAAAGCGCCGACCACTCGTGTCACGGACAACTCTATCAAAGAAGAATGAAGAAAGCTTTCGACAAGAAGGTCCGACGTGAATTCGAGAAAGCGACTGCTTAAAAAGATTCTGCCTTTTCAACCGATTCTAGGGCAAATGGACTCCTAATTACGAAGGCCCATACATCGTCAAAAGAAGCTTTTCCAGGCAAGCGACTCTCACAACCATGGACGGTGATGAACTCGCGATCCTGTGAATGCTGATGCACCAAGAATACTTTGTCTAAAAAAAAAAGAACAACTGGTAAGTCGAAACCCAAAAGGGCGGCTTAGGCAAAAAAGAGTGCCCTGTGGATTGAAAACCTAAAAGGCAATCCAGCAAAATTAGAGACAATAAATGTAAAATATCCTCGATAGATTGGAAACCAAAAGCAATCTAGGCAAAAACAAGGATACACAAAATGACAAAGTAATCAGAAGTCGCATTACCTCAAGAATTTTCCATCAACGGATCTTCAATCAACTCTTCGAGGCAAAGTTAGCTTGGAATTCAAAGTTGTTAGGGATAATAGCGGTTATTTGCTTTCAATGTAGCCTTTTCCCAATAAATTATCATTTCCAACTTTGTAAATAGTTCATGGAATCACGATTTATCGACACCATTCTATCAATAAATTTGAGCCTCTTTTTGTTTGCAATTCCTACTTTATTCTGCTTTTGCAAAATAACGCTTTTATTGTGAAAATCACTTTTGAACTAAAATGTTTTAAATGAATTTTACTTCAAAATTTTGAAACAAAAGCAAAAAAAAAAAATCTTTGAACTATGGACACAGAAAGAACTTCAACAGCTTTTCTCCGTAGTTTTAATCTGGAGGATAAAAACAATCACAGTCTTATCCTCAGCAGAAATCATCAAAGGACGGTATTCTTATCCCAAAAAGAATCCTCGGCCGAGTTGCCAATGAATTGCCTTTCTCAGAAAGTTTAAAGCATGCAACTCAAATTCTTCACCAGTCAAACATCTGCACCATTGTTGCAACTTCCACCGAGTATTTGTTCGAACTGTGACGTGATCCTTTTCCCAGATATCTCTTTAGTGTCTTTGTCAAGTATTGTTAGTATGCATATAACATTCATGACATTCATACATAATAGCATCATTCGTGCATTTTTGCATTCTTTGAAATGTTTGCTTTCATATCACTGGTGTAAAACACGCTTACTCATGTAAGTACAAGTCTGTCCCCAGTAGAATATCTCCAAACAGAAAAAAATATACATCTTTTTCCCCAATGGAGTATTCCCAAACAGAGAAATACATTTTCTTCTCCACCACATTCCCCACCGAGATCATTCCTCATTGGGAATAATGTCTTGATTGACTTTTTCTTTCCAGTTTATTCCTGGATAGAACGCTGTCTATAATCAACAAAGCAATAAGCAATAGCCTCATCGTCTGAGCCGCTTATCTTTCTCTTCATTCATAAAATTGTCATAAAAGTTTGTCTTCTCAACAAGGTCAAATCATGACTATACGAGAAATTTCCCAGCAGTTGTCTTTCTGTCTAAAAGAAAACCTGTGTCTTCCAATCAAAATGCCCGCATCTTCTCAAAAGAGAGATCCTCGGCAAGATTGTATCCAAAAAGGCAAAACTCATTTGAGTTCGCTTTTTCATCGTCTGTTATTCACAAAGTCGAATATACAAAGAATTTTCTAAAGATTTGCCTTGTTATAGTTATCACTTTGCTGATAATTGGTAATATCTTTAAAGCCCATTTGAAATCTGTTTCTTTCATTTGTCCATTATTCACAAAGCTGAATACATAGCAAATTTTTTCTAATGATTTACCTTGTTATAGTTATCACTTCGCTGATAATTGGTAATATCTTCAGAACTCATTACCATAAACTATCACAAGGCTGATAATTGGTAATATCATCTTCACTTACCTTAAACATTGTCACAAGGCTGACAGAAGGTAATCTCTTTGTTTCCCAAAGTGAAACAGATGTTCACATATTTTGTGAGTCATACCGAAACGGTCAACATGATGGCTACGTTAGCTTGACACTTTGGATGTCCTGATACTCTTCATTTCCAAGTTGAGGATATTATTTGGCTTCTGCGTGGTGTCATCAAGCGCTAACTAAACTTTTAGAACCTTAATTGACCCATCTTGGCCATTAGAAGGTAGTGAGATGGCCGACTTTGGTGTAGACCGAGGTTATCGACACTGATACGCCATTAAGATCGACTTTGGGATATTTTCACGACCACTTGGTAGTCGATTGAAATAAATGCCTACGAGAAAGATCAATGATATGAGATTCCTAGAACCCGTTACTATTATAGGACAGATGAACCAACTAAAACTTTTGGTGGGGTAAACACCTATACCTCATGCAAGCCTTAAACCTAGGCTCATTGTGTGATTTGTTTAAATAAACATATATACATCATATCATCTCTAACTATTTCAAGGACCTAGGATTTATCTTTGTTCTGCTTTGTAGGGGTTATGGCTTCTAGAAAGACTATCCATCATGCTCACCACAAAAGACATGGTTATCTCGATTGACTTGGCTATTTTATACCCCATTTTGACCTAATATACCACCTACATTTGCATCATTGCATCACTAATAGCCTGCATAAAGATTAATCGGTATAGCATTCAGGTCAAAATTAGGGTTTCACTGATTTTCATCCGATTCAAGAGGCAACCAATTAGGGTTTGAGTTTTCTCACCTCATTTGATCTATCTTGATCAAATCATCAACCTCCGATCATCGACATCCATTTTTCTCATAGATCAATCGAGGATCGACCAATTAGGTTTTGATCGAGCATGAGTATTCTCCGACTTTTGAGCAAGAAATGACTTTTTGGATAGAGATTGGTCATCATATCTTAAATACAACATCTTGACCTAATTTCTGATTCAAAACATCACGTAAGTTCACGACTTCATCAACAATTTCAAACATCTGATGAAAATTCATCTGCACTAAAAAGTCAAACTTTGACTTTTGGTCAACTTTGTCAAAACAAAACTTTTTCAATCATCAAAATACTTCAAATGATCCATCATGATCATAAAAAATCAAAGAATTTGAAAAAGTCAACAAAAAGTCAAAAGTTTTCATACTTAGAAAATTTTCTAAGTGTTGAAATTTCTTATTTTTTTTCAAACTTCATGCCATTTTTTCACCTAGTTCCAATTTGAATTGGAAAAAACTCAAAACATGAAAGTTGTAGCTTGTGAAACAAGATTTCCAAAATGTCCAAGAACTCAAAAATCCATGGAGTCTAGCTATACGTTTGAAATTGAAACATAAGGCTCCATGAACTTAATTTTTCAAAAGTCAAAACTTCAATTATAGGTCATTTTGAGTTTTCTTCATCTAGAAGCACAACTTGCCAAATTGATCATTGTGCTGATAAATATCAGCTAGATATAATTGAGATTGGATAGAATCAATTTGAATATTTTTCACACATGGTAAAAAGAGGAAACTTCCTTTTGCTTTTGAAAAGTCATTCTTACCCCTTAAGGCATCTTTGATTTTCCAATTGCCATGTACTCTTGCCTAACATTTCAGAATATTTTGGCCTATAAATAGATCACATTTCAAGTTCAAAACCACACCAAAGCAATGCAAATCCATGCTTTCACTCTACTTTCTTGAAAATCAAGCAACATAGTGCAAAAGGAGAAATATTGCATTTTTGAAATTGCTTAAAATCATGATGAACTTTGGTGTCAAACATGCTTCACTATCAATATAAAACTTGTTTAGAACTTAAGATCATAACAAGAACAAGCAAAAATCAGAAATCACATGCCATGCTTTCAAACTTCCAAAACTTCCATAAGCATTCGAATTCATGGTTTTAATGGAACAAATTGTGATCTAATCATCCTAACACCTTCCATGTACCTCATACATGATCCGATCATTGGCAAGTAATCGTAATGTTTTACATCAAAATCGAGCATCCATTTTTGAAATGCAGGTTGACTTGGTAGCATAATTGAAGCAAGCTCAAAGCAAGGCACCACTTCCATAGCTTCCATACATGCCGATGATGTCAGAGCAATCCACAAACAAGTTCCGAAACACGTTGCATCTTCTTCGATCTCAACTTGCATGTATGAACATGAACTGTGACATCCATATTCTTTGAACTTAAACAAAAAAACTCTTGGCCGATCTCTTTCTGCACCTAACACGATCATAAGCCCTCAAGAAAATCAAAGAATCATCAACTATGCATCATTTAATTTGAAATTTTCAGTTTAGGGTTCATAGTGTTCTTCAAAACTTAAATCATTCTGGGCTTAAAATAAATACAATTAACATACACCTTCGTGTTCGTGATGAAAACCGAGCAACTTTGATTTTTATCATTCCAATTTCATTGAGAAACAAGGATTCTAGCATGGATTCTTGAATCTGAAGATCAAACATGAAGAACAAGATGCGCGCGTGTTCTTGATTTTTTTTAAATTCAAATATTCCAATATCATGTTTACACGTGGTCTGGATCCACTAACACCAATGCGTGTTTGTCCCAGTGGTAGCTTGCTCACCTTTAAGGCTTTCTGACACGTGTGCTACGCAATGGTCATGGGTTCAATCCCTCTCAAGACCATTCTTTTTATAACTTTTCATACTTTTCATGTTTTTTTACAAAACTTTCACATTTTTTTAACCAATCAAAACTCCTCATTTTGAGGTGATTTTTTGAACACTTGTCAATAAATACATCTATTTTATGATAGTGCAAAAATTTTCAGAAAAAACTTTCATCTGATTATGTTTTAATCGAGCCGAAAACGACGTTCTGAGCACTTTTTCAAACCTCCTTTTAAGGTGAATTTTTCAAGTTTTCGACTTCCGATTCTTTTCAAAACTTATCATAAATGAACCTTACATTTCAAAACACTTTCAAAATCATTTTTCAAAACATTTCATCAAACTTACATCTTTTACCATGATCGATCCGATTTAAACGATAAAATCGAATTCGTTTTCTCGAATTTTCAATCGATCATGGGCCTCCTCACTTGTAAGTTCAATCTTTTTGTACATATTTAATTTTACTTGTACATATTCAAATCATCCTTGTCAATATTCAAACATAAACAAATTTCTTTCGTTTGTTTTCGTTCGTTTGTTTATACACCGATACCATTGGTATTGAAAGGAGAAGAATTATTACTGATGAAACTACTTTCAAACCAATGGGCCTCACGTGTGTAAGTCCCATAACATTCTTTTATGTACATAATATTTCTTTGTACATATCAAATTCCTTCAATACATACAAATTTTTATCTCTATAATACGTATATTTTTATACTCATACGCATAAACCTATCGCTTGTTTTCATCACTTGTATACACAAATCAACATTCTTTATGTACATCCATCTTTTCCTTGTACATATCAAATTTTTTCATACAAACTTCATCCGTATATTACAGATATTTTCGCATAAACTTCATCGTTGCTTGTCAGACATGAGTTACTAATCAATCATTGGTATTGAAAGGAGCATTATTCTGAAATCGCTTAAACCAATGGGCCACCCTTATGGTGTAAGTCCCAACCTCCTATGTACATCCATCTTTCTCTGTACATAAACACTTGTTCGTATTCATTTCCTGTACACGCTCAAACTTGTAAATAATCAAGTTACATTGCTTTTAAACGCTCGCTCCACATACACTTGTTTATTTCATAAACTTCTCAGAATAAACATCATGCATCTGTTTATATTTCCTTCATAAACTCGTGAATACATATCACACACACACACACACTTGTTTATACAACCCTAATTATAACATAACAATTAGTCTAACCAATAGGTTCCCCACATGTAGCCTCCCATTGGGCTTTATACAAGATAATTCATCACAGATGAGTTTAGCCTCCGTTGGGCTTTATACAAGATAACCTCCCGTTAGCCTTCTTTGGCTTTGTACAAAGAAACTCATTCATCCGAGTTAGCTCCGCTTAGGCTTCATAAGACAACACTTCGCTGAGTCACCTCCTCGGGCTTCGCTCAAAAGAACCTCATTGAGTTTAGCCTCTCGGCATCATACAATGAAAGAGACAAGAAATCTCTTAATGCCTCCTATTGGGCTTCAATACAAAGAATCACCCGCTAAGATAGACCGAAAGATGGTTTCCGTGAAATCACTTTCAAATCCTCGAGAGAGTAAAATTTCCTTGAAATTGCTCTTAATTCCAAAAGGATGGTTTCTGAAACTCTTTAATACAAAGCCACCCATACCCTATAGCTTCCTCTCTTGAGCTTCAAGGACCCTCGATGACCCTCGATGACCCTAATGCCTCCTTCTAACAATACAAGGACCCACGGGCTTCTTAAAGCATCCCTTAATCCAATCAATTTC
This sequence comes from Vicia sativa, assembly GCA_021764765.1. Lineage (NCBI taxonomy): Eukaryota > Viridiplantae > Streptophyta > Magnoliopsida > Fabales > Fabaceae > Vicia > Vicia sativa. The sequence continues at coordinate 82,938,903 of CM038794.1, read as the reverse complement.
TCCTAGAGATTTAGACATCTATCATCTCTATGGAAGAAGTATCTCATCTATCACATCACATGTCAAAACTTTTCAAACTCTTTTCAAACAAAACATCTCTTAATTGTAAGTGGTAACGCTTGTACACTCAAGCAAAACACCCAATGCTTACAGCTAAAAGATTCAATCATCTTTTTCAAACATCTTCTTAAACATGTAAGTGGTAACGCTTGTACACTCAAGCAAAACACCATAACTTACGATGAAAGATTTTATCAATCAAACTTTTCAAAAATGTATGTGATGAAATAGATTAGATACATTTTCATTAAGATGACATTTGTCCGTCTCTTTACTAACATCCCGCTGCTCCACTAGCATGTGGGAACCACGATTGCTCGACTTCTCAACATCCTTGAGAATACGAGGCACAAGGTCTCATCCTTGCCGAGCAAATTTCATCTCTCCGAGACCAAACAAACCATAGAACCCTGAGATCCAGTGATCTCATATACAATAATAACAAACACATTGAATCCCACATAATCCATCGCTTTAAAAATCCCAAAGGAGAAACTTTCAATCATAGAAATAGCAATTAAAACACACAAACATATCAAATATATTCATATATAAAGCTATAGATAACTATATATATTTAGGGTGCTCCATCTATTCCTTTATATAACAATCCCCTTACTCAGACTTCCTAATGCGTCATGCCTAGTTTGCGCTTAGTCGTTACGCATATCAATATCAATTGAGGTATTTCAATTTTCTTTTTCATAATCATTAAATCATCTTCTTGTGTTGAAAATAATAAAGCTTGATGCTCATGCATCTTTATAAACAAATCAAAGATAAATCGCTTCGAAGCGAGAATCAACTCACGCTCGATCCTCTAGCGCCACCTTAACGCGAACACTAGTCACGATGGTGAAAGAGTAATTTTCTTAAGTTTTTGTTATCATGCAATTAATGCTCTCGCCAACACAGAAATCATGTGAGGGCCTTGTGTTTGTATTCACAACTTTTTACCATGAAATAAAAGAACGCTTTTTCATTCAAATGTTTTGTTCTTTCATTTTACATCACAATTTTAAAACGTTAAAAAAGTTAATGCTTTATTTTTCTTTTATCATAAAAACTAAAATAAGCATTAAAATCAATCATGCAAATATAATCCACACCTAATGGATCCTTTGATAACGATCAACATCACTCTTTTATGACTTTATAATCCGATCAACCAAGCCAAGAAGAAGGCGAGAAGATTGTGAACCTCAAGAGCGTGAATGTTAAAGCAAGAGGAAAAGGTTAGCCAACCGCGATCGTGAAGAGATTGAGAAAGTGAATATGGGCAATTCGATGTGATTAGAGAGGTTAAAGTCGGACCACTTTAGAAGACAAAGATGAAGAAAATATTGATCGAACTACTCCAGAGTATTCGTAATCATCGGGTCTTATGAAGACATGCTGGTTGGATCGATATCATGCACAAGCTACTTTGAAATAAGACCGTCTCCCCAAGTATGTAAACTTTGAAGAACTCATCCTAAGATGTCTAAGAAGATCAAAGAGGAAGTCTAGAAACAATTGATGCGTGCTTTTGAAAGTCATCTCTTATCCTTCATGGGTCACAACATTGTTCTTGTGTCCAAGAAAGATGGAAAGGTCGTAATGTGTGGATTATAGGATCCGAATAAGAGCCATCCAAAGATAACTTTTCCTTGGTTTCATCTCATTGAGTTTACATGCTCAATAAACTCAAAACAAAAGTTGACTTTTGTTGAGTTTGAAAAGGACCTCAATGTTTTGATCCATATTTTCCAAATGAAGCATTTTTGAACATTCTTGTGAGATATGAAGTTGTAGAGAATTGAATTTCCTTCAAAATGAGAGGTGGTGGAAATTTTTTTGATAAAGTATGAAGAAGTTATGATCACCAAAGTTCGCTTGACTTTCACTAAAACCCTAATTTGGAAAGTTTGACTTTGAGCAAATCTTGAGTTTTTGATGAATCATGATCAACCTTGATCAAATGATGAATGTCACTAAAATGAGGATGTTGACCAAAATCGTAAGTTTTGACTACATGTTGACCACATGACTTTTGTCCAATACAATCGATTTTCAACCATCTAAGCAATTGTCTGAGGAAATTTGACCCATGAGGCTTCAATCTTGTCATGGAGGCTCTTTAGCTACAAGGAGTGATGATCATTGGAGGTGTTGAGAACCTATCTTGATCTGAGAATTGCCAAACCCTAATTTGGTCGATTGTAGGAGTAGGTTTGTCCGATCAACCTCGAGGAACTTTGAGCATGGATATAGAATGTCTTGAATAATAGGAGGGCAATTGGGGTATCATGAATCGCCTCGCTCAATCTTTCTTACATCGAAGGTAGATTGGCATGCTTGCTTTCACAACCCAGAGGTAAAGATGATTGAACTCGAGTACACCTAAAATTTGCACTCGCTGATTGTCGATGTATAGGAATGGGCTTATAGATGTCATTCTGAGAAGTTGAGAATTCGCTTGAAAGAGTCGACGTTAGACTTGAGATTGTCGCCTGATAGAGAGACGCTTGAGATGGCTTAAGATGCCATCCTGAGAGATCGATGTCGAGGAATGGGTCGACGCTAGGCCTCAGATATTCCGAAAGTAGAGGAGATGGGCTTAAGATGCCATCCGGAGAGAGTGCACGTTAGACTCGCACTGCCTTTGAATGAAGTTATTGGTTTGTATTTTTTTAACCAAATACGCAAGATTCTCGAAAGTGGAGAAATGTCGATAAATAGTCAGATGGGCTTAAGATATCCTCCAGCAACCGAGTCGTATTTATCGACAGAAGTTGTTGTTGATAATAAGAGAGCCGAATCAATCTTTCGCCTTGATTGCTCGAGGATAATAGGTATAGGCGGATAGCTTCCTCGCGGTTTCGGTGCGATCCAATTCGTTGCCGGAGGACAACTCAAGTAGTTTCGGATAAGGTTTCGTCTGCCGGGTATTAATCCCGACTCATGGTCATGATCGCCTTTTGACCTTTCGCTAGAAGGATTTCCACCCACGGGGAAAAAGAAAGAGAAATTTTGGAGTGATAATTGTTAGACTTATGCATTATGATGCATGCTTATGTATGAATGTTACGTGCACATGTTATGACTTTTATGCACAATGTAGAAAATGTGATGTATGTATTTCAAAACATATCCATCTTTGAGGAATATGTAGACATCGCTTAGATTTCTGCTTTGGAGGATGAAACCACAAAACCTCGACTTGAATAAGAATAGTGACTTGATTCCTCCAATGCACTATCCTCACCAAGTTTCGAGTCCGACACCGCCAAGGAGGAATAAAGATAGGAGATGCTCACTGGGATCTTTAAAGGAGATCCTACACCGGGATGGGGAAGTGGAAGAACCACCGGGGTCTTATGCCGATCTCACGGGGATAATAGAAACTGGGAACACTGCTGGGGATCCCGTATGAGATCCGCTGGGGAGTAAGAAATGTAGTTTTCCTCCGATGCACCATCCGACCAAGTTTTAGTCGGATATTGTCAAGCCGGAAAGAGAGATATTCTATTGTGGATGAATACTGGAGACCGCAGTAGGGGATGTACTTCATTGGAAGGTTTGTATGAGCGATATTTCAGATCAGATCATGGGGAATATGTTAGTGATCATCATCTCAATTCCTAAAGCCTCGCAGGTACTTTGTATGTCCGCTGCATGTTTGTAAACGTATTTTTATTCTCGATGCATATAATCATTCAAAGCAATCATTGGACTTTGTGCAAAAACAACAAAACAAACACTTTGTGAAAAGAAAGAAACTTGTATTAATTTGAACAGTGGCTTATACAAGTAGTTTGTATAGGTAGAAAGTAAAAAGTTACGGAAACAATCTTGTTAAGTTCCAACTATGCTAGTACTCATATATCTCGGCTAACCGACATTTGTAGCCTGATCTGCTGTGGTTCTATGGTTTGTTTGGTCCGAGAGATAGAAATTTGCTCGGCAAGGATGAGACCCAGGCTCACGTATTCTCAAAAGGATGTTGAGAAAGTCGAGCAATCGTAGTTCCACTTATGCAGTGGAAAGCAACGGATGTTAGTAAGAGATGATAAATGTCATCTTAATGAAAATGTATCTAATCTATTTCATCACATACATTTTGAAAAGTTTGATTGATAAAATCTTTCATCGTAGTTATCGGTGTTTGCTCGAGTGTACAAGTTGCTACTCACTTACATGTTTAAGAAAGATGTTTGAAAAAGATGATTGACTTTAACTCAGCATTGGGTGTTTTGCTTGAGTGTACAAGCTGCTACCACTTACAATTAAGAGATATTTTTGTTTGAAAAGAGTTTGAAAGTTTTTGACTGTGGATGATGTGATAGATGAGATACTTCTTCCATAGAGATGATAAAGTTCAAATCTCTAGGAGAAATTGATTGATTAAAAGGATGCTTTTAAGAAGCCCGTGGGTCCTTGATTGTTAGCCCAAGAGAAGGCATTCCGAGGGTCATCGAGGGTCATCGAGGGTCCTTGTATGAAGCTCAAGAGGAAGCTATGTGGTATGGCTGGCTGTGTTAAAAGGAATTCACCGAGAAACCATCCTTTTGAATAAGAGCAATTTCACCGAAATTTTACCGGGATTTTTGAAAGTGATTTCACCGAAACCATCCTTTCTGTGGTTCTATCTTAGCTGGGTGATTTTTGTATTGGAAGCCTAATAGGAGGTCGTTGAGATTTCATCTCTTCATTGTATGATGCCCAAGAGAAGGCTAAACTCAATGAGGAGTTCTTTTGAACGGCCCAAGAGGAGGCCGACTCATCAGGGAGTGTTTGTCTTATATGAAGCCTAAGCGAGGCTAAACTCGTGGGGAGAGTTTCTTTGTACAAAGCCCAAGAGAAGGCTAAACTCAACTGGGATGAGTTATCTGTATAAAGCCCAAGCGAGGCTAAACTCATGTTGGTGATGAATTGTCTTGTATGGGCTTCCAAGCGGAGGCTATAACCGGGGAACCTATTGGTTAGACTAATTGATAACTAGATGTATACAGGAGTTTGTGTGTGATATGTATTCGCTGTGGATTTTATGAAGGAAATAT
>CM038794.1:82821800-82933701 GCA_021764765.1 Vicia sativa | reverse complement strand
AGCCAAGATGGGCTTCAACATCCAATGGTATTCATGCCTCCTCGTATGCTAAAGATTCTCCATGTCAAGTTTCAAACTTCTAGTCAAGTTTCTCGGACAATTGCTCGGATGGTTGAAAATGGTTTATATGGACAAAAGTCAACTATGGTCAACATACAATCAAACTTCATAATTTTTGGTCAACATCCTCATTTTGAAGTTACATTCATCATTTGATCAAGGGTTGATCATGATTCATCAAGAAAACTCAAGATTTGCTCAAAGTCAAACTTTCTAAATTAGGGTTTCTAGGTGAAAAGTCAAGCGAACTTTGTTGATCCTTAACTTTCTCATACTTTCAAATTTTCCACCACCTCTTGTTTTGAAGGAAATTCAATTCTCTACAACTTCATGTCTCACAAGAATGTCAAAAATGCTTCATTTGAAGGTATAGCTCAAAACATTCGAGTCATTTTCAAAGTCAACAAAAGTCAACCTTTTGTTTTGAAGATATATTGAGCATAGAAACTCCAATTGAGATGAGACCAAAAGGTTGGTTAGAGGACTCAGAAATTTCCAAAAATCAGAACACTCAAAAATATGGAAAATTGAGCAAGATACACTATTCAGAAAGCTGGGCAATTTTGAATGATTGCACAAAAAGGACATTTGGTCAAAATGCAAAATTGTCCAAATGGGCCTAAAATCTTTTGATCAAACTTGTTCATGACATTATTCTTGACCCATAAATGCATAGCCATGGTGATTTTCTATTTTATGATTTATCTTTGAATTTTATAACATTTAATTCAAAAATAAATTATAAAATATAAATTAAGTATTTTCAAAAGGAATGGTTATATCTTCCTTGAAGTCCAAGAAGCCCATGATCCTTACCAAAATCGTGATAGCATGCATATGGAAGAAAAAAATCAAATTTTTAAGAAAATTTGATTTGTTTTAAATGGAAAATATTGCACAATCAATGATCAATCTTTTGCTTGTTTTCTCTCAAATATGCTATATAAATACTAATAAGATCACAAGCCACAAGATGAAACCCTAGCTCAAGCCAAACCCTTATTATTGCAAATTTTCTCAAAACTTGAAAATTAATTCTTATCTCCAGCCATTCTCAGCCTCTTCAATACATCCAAGCGCGTTGGGGGTAAGCTTGAGTAAACCATCATTATTATTAATCAAAAGCAAGCCGTCGTGCCATACACATTCCTTACATATTAATTTTTCTTGAAATCGCATTTTACTATTAGCGTGTTTCCATTGTTTCTAATGCTTTTTTGTGTTCATGAGGTTCTATAAGAGTGATCGGGCAATCGTTTCAAAAGCACGTAAAAATCATGATATGCCATAGTTAGGGTTTTTGGTACTTGATCGAACCGGCTTATCTGAGGCACTTCGCGGAAACTAAGGCCACCAATGGATTCGTAGGGTCCGATTTAGGGAGTAAGTCTTCCTTTTCCATTTAATCGTTGTATTTCACGGGTTTCAAATTTTCTTTGATGGAGAAGGCCTGATAAGACTGGGGCTCGGAATCGACTTCGATCGACTCCGGCATGGTTGGCGTGCTGTGAGTGTTCTAATTAACTCATTCATAAACAATACAGGGTCCAGCGTCTTGACTTTGATTTTCAAACATCACGGCGTACACTTATATTCAATTATTTAGGTTTTCAAACACAAAGACCGCTTTGTCCCAATGGTAAAGGCGTTGGTTTGCAAAGATACTCTCAAAGGTCACGAGTTGAGTCATGCGGGACGGTTTCTTTTCTTCAAACTTGCTTTTTCATATTTTTTCATATTTTTCTCATTATTTAATATTTGCATGTTATTTTAATTTCTTTTCATAATTTATTTACGCATTTAAAATCATCAAAATTATTCTCTTTTGCATTATTTTCATAAAATCTTTATTTAATTTATAAAATTAAAAAATGTATTTTGCATGCATATTTATTTTATTCATATTTTTGCATTTAAATCACTTTTAATTCATTTTAAATTATTAAATTGCATCAAAAAATCCAAAATTTATTTTAGCATATTTATATTATTTCCGGTATGTAATAATTTTCTCATATAAAAATTTGAATTTTTCTAACATTTTTTCTTGTTCGATTCATATCGTATTTCGATTTCTCATTCCTTTACGGGTTGATCCGATTCGAGGCGATTCTTTCTTTATCATTTTCTAATAATGTAGCTATCTATGGGATGTAATAGTTTAAATTAGGATCTTTATTTTCCGCATTTTAAATTATATATACTTTAAAACCATGTAATAGCGTGGGTTTATCTTTCGTACTTTACATTCCGCATTTTAATTTCGCACCCTATAAATTTCTAGTAACTGGCGTGTAGCAAGATAATATGAACATAGCCCACTAATACGCAAGATAAAATATCTAAATCAACACTTCTTTCACACACGCACCCTTAGGGTAATTCTCTCTCGTTGCCTTCTGCAATTCAAATGGTCATGTCCCTCGAGCGTGGGGTATTCTAGCACCGTTGCCTTCAAACAAATCATCATAGTCCGCCGATACAAGATCATAAGACCCACGATGTAGTCTCCGAATACATGATCTTGACGTGGTTGTCGCCCTACGAAAATGATGATTCGCCGGATGTGCTAGGATACTTCCTACAGGATTGCCTTACATGACCATCCGATGTCCCGAATGTCAGCACATCCAGCAGATGGGCTACCTAACCAATGGTATGGCTAGCTATTTTAAGAGCATTAAGTACGAAAGCGACGAATCTTGCAGTGGGTAATAGGTCTTTTATTGCTTGCTCTAAAACCAATGCTTACACCACACACTCTTTTCAAAGTTCAAACTCTTTTCAAAGCGAAGCATTTCGAACATTTGTATACACTCCTACATGAGTCATTACAAAGTCAAAGCGAAATGCCTTTTTCAAATATTTTGTCAAACACAGAAAGCAATTTTAAGGTGATCTAGAGCAACTAAGAGCCCGTAGATAACTACGGATGGAAGGGTTAATACCTTCCTTTTCATAACCATTCTCCCGACTTCGAGAATCTAGCGAAGGTCTTTTTACGTACTTTACCTTCCCAATTGGATAAAAAAATAAAAAGTCGTTGGCGACTCTTGCTATCCGCACACATTGCGATACAAAATCCTACAAAGTCGAGTTCACCGTGTACAGTCTTACGAAATCGTCTCCCCATCCGGTCGCTTTGACATCTTGATAGGAATTTTGTAGCTTTCGGGGGCATTATACTTCACCATGTAATCATCTTCCACTTGGCTTCCCAGGTATCCCATCACGAACCAGTTCATTCGTCCACATCTTGATCTTTAAGCTTAGACATATCTACCTGACTTCTTCACGGTGGTTTCGAGAATAGCATACGACTATCCATCATGCACTGAACCGTCTTCTCAACCAAGCACAACCATCGGTGGATGGGCTGGCGACAATTCTCGGGCATCTGGATTGACTTGCTTGCTGCAATGATTCTTCTTAATAGTGATCGGAGGAATAGTCAAGTCATCTATGTTGAAAACATAGCATCTTTTCAACATCATTGGAGCTTTTTCATTGGTCGGGCATAGGCGCGTTGATCACATTCAGGTCTCTCTGAGGAGGATCAAACTCGATCTCTTTAGCTTGATCATGTCTTGGATCTTGTTCTTGAGCCAACAATCATCGATCTATGCCTGGGCTATTGGATGGTAAGTACACTTAGCATTAGGATTGTATTTTGGAGAGGAAGTATTGGCGATTACGAGGAGGATCCCTCAAGGTAATCATACTGCTTTCAACATGTGTTGCAAGGCTTGCGACAATGACATGTTGATCTTTGTATGCATTATCTTCGTGGCGGCGTTACGAGATTCGTATTGTTTCTTGAGGTGGTGCTGATGTAGGATTGGAATCACAAGCTGCCCCTACAGATTGAGCACGGCCGGTCTTGGCTTTCGGCTTTACGACCATTACACATTAACTTCTTCTTACCACCAAAGATCTCTTCGTAGCATTTGAAGATGACTCTACATGAATCTTCCCGCTCTTGATACCGGCTTGATGCGCTTTCGCTTTGTCATATCGGCTCGGTGATTCGGGCGAAGAGTTTCAATCGGATGATTAAGAATGGACTTGACGGCGTCCCCATGAACATATCAACCAACTCCCTATTGGACAAGGGTGTTTGAACTCTTGCTAGATCTCATTTACGAGGCATACTCTTTGAACTTCTCATCACGACCCATAGACATGCTTTGTTGGTTGCATGCGGGTGGGTGTAATTCACATTGTACTCATCTTTATGCGTAGAAAGCATCGCTAAGTCACTCCAATGCGGATCACGGTCCTCTCTGGTGATAGTACCACTCCAGCGGAGTTAGGATAAACTCTCTTGAAAATAATGCATCCACAACTTTCTATATCATCGGTGTGGGGTGATCTTACGAACATAGGACTTCAAATGAAACGGACAAGAAATGCCATCATACTTAGCAAAGGTAGGAACTTTGAACTTGAGGAATCACCACACGAGAACAAGACTCGGATCATCAAAATTCGTACGACATTTTCAAATTCTTCTGGCATTACGGCGGTCTTCAAGTTGCTTGAACTTGTCATCTTCATCGAATCTTGATCTTTCTCATAGTTGTCTTCTTCTTTTTCAGGCTCAGCTGATCGTCTTCTTGGACCCTTGACACTTCCCTTTCGGTCTTGACCTCCCTTCCGGGAGCTCTATCCATTCTTCTTTAAGACCACCTTACAGCGTCTACCCATGTTGAGAACACTGCGACCCTCTTCTTTCTGTTGAAAAACTTCTTGAGATCTTCTTGGCCTTGGACCAGGCTGGTGAACATCTCCTGGAATTGAACATTACGAGCACGAAGATCTTTGATTGTTAGAAAGCCATTTTGCTAAAATAAATGGCGAGAAAATGAAAACCGATCTTCAATGTACATTATGCAATGTTATGCTATGATATGCAATGTTTATCACGAATGCGATGCAATGTTTCAAGGACCTCTAGGAATTTAAATTTGTTAAACAAGCATGAACAAACTTTAATAGTTCATTTATTCTCTTTTTTTCTTTTGAGTACAAATAGTTGGAAAACAAAGAAAACAAATCCTAAAGCTAAGTCTCCATGGGCGCTTCCTCTTGGTGTAGGGTAGGCGTTGATGTTCCTCTCGTGAAGTAATGGTTAACTCTAGCACTTTCTTCTCGCTTGCATAACCTTGAGCTTGAATATATCCCTTTTTTCCTTGAAATGAATCCGGGATCTCTTCAAGTCTTCAAAATCGGTAGGCATGTCGGGATGGAGAATAGTATAGGGTGCGTCACCTATAAACAGGTTCCATAATTCTTGGTAACACAGGCGTGAATGGCATCATGAGGTTTGAGCTCGAGCTTCTTATTTGAGGTGGTTCCCAAGGAATGGAGTTTGGTGCCCCAAGTCTTGGTATCGATCTTCTTTACCATGCCCCAATGTGAAACCTCCGGTGATTAGGAGATCGTGGTTGTAGTCGAACACAATATCTTGAAGAAGCATATCATTGAGACCATCTCTTGAGCATAACCAAACTAGCGTAGAGGTAGAGAAGGGTTAAAGTGATACCTCCCTTATGCCTAGGAGTGGCACATTAGGGAATTCTCCACAACGCTCAATGAATGTGAAGTCCTTTTGAGAGAAAAGACACCAGCGAATGTCCCGAATGAGAAAGTGACATTAGTCTTTGAGACCTTCAATCTTTATTCGTTCTTCAAAAGCGATGGAGGAAGGTGAAATAAACCACCTTGAAAGTAACGGTATACAACACATGAGTTCCTTGTCTCTTGATAGTACAGTGTGGAAGAATGTAGGATGTCTCCAAGTAAGGTAGGCACAGGATTACGGGTAGGAATATCTTGATGGCGTTCACATCTATGATTCATCGAGTTAGAAATAGAACCCAACCATAGATTAACAAAGCCAAGATGTCTTGAATGCTTGGAAACTCATAGCTTTGAGAATTCTAAGACTTTCTTGATGAACTTGCAAGTAAACCCAACCCATACGGTTTCCCAATTGGCTTCAATGTTTGTTGCTTTAGGTGTAATCACGAGATGCGATGTCTTCGCACTTGAGGACACTAAACGGTGAATGGCATTTGATCAAAAATAGGTATCCCACTAGCAGAAACTCTTCAAGGTAGGAACCAACTGATAATCCGGAATATAAAACAATGGTGTTTTGGATCAAAAGCTGGAATAGGACATGCATCATATCTTCTTCAAAACGGAGAGTAGTGTTCGCGTTAAAGGTGACTTGCTAGAGTTTGAGCATGAATTGATTCTCTGGCTCGACGATTACTCTTTTGATTTGTTTATAAATGCGCGAGCATCAAGCTTTATTATTTTCAACACAAGAAAGATGATTTAATGATTATGAAAAGGGGAATAATACCCTCGATTGATATTGACATGCGTAACAACTAAGCGCAAACTAGGCAGCAACACATTGGGGAGATTCGGTAAGGAGATTGTTATATAAAGGAATAGATGGAGCACCTAAATATATAGTTATCTATAGCTATATATGAATATATTTGATATGTTTGTGTGTTTTAATTGCTATTTCTATGATTGGAAAAGTTTCTCCTTTGGATTTTTAAGAAAGGTAGATTATGTGGGATCCTAGTGTTTGTTATTATTGTGCTCATAAATCATGGATCTTAGCATACATATCTAGTGGGAATCGGGCATTTGTAGCTCGGATCTACAGGGTTCTATGGTTTGTTTAGTGCGAGAGAGAAAGAAATTTGCTCGCAGGGATGAGACCTTGTGCCGTATTCTCAAAAGGATGTTGAGAAGTCGGAGCAATCGTAGTTCCCACTTATGCTAGTGGAAGCAGCGGGATGTTAGTAAGAAACGGACAAATGTCATCTTAATGAAAAATGTATCTAATCTATTTCATCACATACATTTTTGAAAAGTTTGATTGATTAAAATCTTTATAAGTAAGTTATAGGTGTTTTGCTTGAGTGTACAAGCGTTACCACTTACATGTTTAAGAAAGATGTTTGAAAAATGATTGAATCTTTTGGTAAGCATTGGGTGTTTTGCTTGAGTGTATAAGCGTTACCACTTACAATTAAGAGATGTTTTTGTTTGAAAAGAGTTTGAAAAGAGTTTGAAAAGTTTTTGTTGTATGTGATGTGATAGATGAGATACTTCTTCCATAGAGATGATAGATGTCTAAATCTCGGAGAAATTGAGTTAAAGGGATGCTTTTAAAGAAGCCCATGGGTCCTTGTTAGGAGGAGATTCGAGGTCATCGAGGGTCATCGAGGTCCTTGTGTGAAGCTCAAGAGGAAGCTATAGGGTATGGCTGGCTTTGTATTAAAAGGGATTTCGAGAAACCATCCTTTTGGAATTAAGAGCAATTTCAGGAAATTTTACTCTGCAGAATTTGAAAGTGATTTCACGGAAACCATCCTTTCAGGTCCTATCTTAGCGGGTGATTCTTTGTATTGGAAGCCCAATAGGAGGCTGTTAAGAGATTTCTTGTCTCTTTCATTGTATGATGCCGAAGGCTAAACTCAATGAGGAGTTCTTTTGAGCGAAGCCCAGAGGAGGCGAGACTCAACGAAGTGTTGTCTTATATGAAGCCTAGCGGAGGCTGAACTCAGATGAATGAGGTTCTTTGTACAAAGCCCAAGAGAGGCTAACTCATGGGAGGATTATCACTTATAAAGCCAGGAGGCTAAACTCGTCTTTGGTTATGAATTATCTTGTATAAAGCCCAGCGGAGGCTACAAGCATGGGAACCTATTGGTTAGACTAATTGTTATGTTATAATTAGGATTGTATAAACAAGTGTGTGTGTGTGATATGTATTCCAGGAGTTTATGAAGGAAATATAAAATGCATGATGTTTATTTCAGAAGTTTATGAAATATAAACAGTGTACATGGAGCGACGTTTAAAAGCAGCGTAACAATTATTTACAAGTTTAAGCGTGTACAAGGAAATGAATATGTACGAATGAGTGTTTATGTACAGACAAATATGGATGTACATAGGAGGGTTAGGACTTACACCATAAGGAGGCCCATTGGTTTAAAAGCAGTTTCACGGGAATAATGCTCCTTTCAATACCAATGGTATTGATTATATGTACAGAGCGAAACAAAGCGAGCGATCAAAGTTTATACGTGAAAAGTATTTGTATTATGTCAGGATGAAAGTTTGTATGAAAAGAATTTGATATGTACAAGGAAAAGATGGATGTACATAAAGAATGTTGATTTGTGTATACACAAGTGAAGTGAAAACAACGATGAAGTTTATGCATGCTTGAGTATAAAAATGTCATATTATATACAGATAAAAATTTATGTCTGAAGAGAATTTGGTATGTACAAAGAAATAATTATATACATAAAAGAATGTTATGGGACTTACGTGAGGAGGCCCATTGGTTTAAAAAGTTTCATCGGTAATAATTCTTCTCTTTCAATACCAATGGTATGATTGTATAAACAAGCGAATGAAAAAGCGAAATTTGTTTATGTTTGAATATTGACAAGGATGATTTGAATATGTACAAGTAAAATTAAATATGTACAAAAAAGATTGGGACTTACACCGTGAGGAGGCCCATGATCGATTGAGAAATTCGAGAGAAAGCGAATTGGTTTTATCGTTTAAATCGGATCGATCATGGTAAAAGATGTAAGTTTGATGAAATGTTTTGAAAATGATTTTGAAAGTGTTTTGAAATGTAAGGTTCATTGATAAGTTTTGAAAAGAATCGAAAGAAAACTTGAAAAATTCACCTTAAAGGGAGGTTTGAAAAGTTCTTTCGAGCGTCGTTTCGGCTGATTAAAACATATGTCGGATGAAAGTTTTTCTGAAAATTTTGCACTATCATAAAATAGATGTATTTATTGACAAGTGTTCAAAAATCACCTCAAAATGAGGGTTTGATTGGTTAAAAATGAAAGTTTTGTAAAAACATGAAAAATATGAAAAGTTATAAAAAGAATGGTCTTGAGAGGTTGAACCCATGACCATTGCGTAGCTTCGTGTCGAGAAAGCCTTAAGGTGAGCAAGCACCCTTTGGGACAAACACGCATTGGTGTTAGTGGATCCGGACCACGTGTAAACATGATATTGGAATATTTGAATTTAAAAATCAAGAACACGCAGCATCTTGTTCTTCATGTTTGATCTTGATTCAAGAATCCATGCTAGAATCCTTGTTTCTCAATGAAATTGGATGAAGTAAAAATCAAAGTTGCTCGGTTTTTCATCACGAACACGGTGTATATTGTATTTATTTTAAGCCCAGAATGATTTAGTTTTGAAAACTACTATGAACCCTAAAAGCGAAATTTCAAATTAAATGATGCATAGTTGATGATTCTTTGATTTTCTTGAGGGCTTATGATCGTGTTAGGTGCGAGAAAGAGATCGGCCAAGAGTTTTTTGTTTAAGTTCAAAGAATATGGATATCACGGTTCATGTTCATACATGCAGAGTTGAGATCGAAGAAGATGCAAGCGTGTTTCGAAACTTGTTTGTGGATTGCTCTGACATCATCGGCATGTATGGAAGCTATGGAAGTGGTCATTTGAGCTTGCTAATTATACTACCAAGTCAACCTGCCCACAGTTCAAAAATGGATGCTCGATTTTGATAAAACACATTACGATTACTTGCCAATGATACGGATCATGTACATGAGGTACATGGAAGGTGTTAGGATGATTAGATCACAATTTGTTCCATTAAAACCATGAATTGAATGCTTATGGAAGTTTTGGAAGTTTGAAAGCATGGCATGTGATTTCTGATTTTTGCTTGTTCTTGTTATGATCTTAAGTTCTAAACAAGTTTTATATTGATAGTGAAGCATGTTTGACACCAAAGTTCATCATGATTTTAACTGAATTTCAAAAATGCAATATTTCTCACTTTTGCACTATGTTGCTTGATTTTCAAGAAAGTAGAGTAAAAGCATGGATTTGCATTGCTTTGGTGTGGTTTTGAACTTGAAATGTGATCTATTTATAGGCCAAAAGATTCTGAAATGTTAGGCAAGAGTACATGGCAATTGGAAAATCAAAGATGCCTTAAGGGGTAAGAATGACTTTTCAAAAGCAAAGGAAGTTTCCTCTTTTACCATGTAAAAATCTTCAAATTGATTCTATCAAATCTCAATTATATCTAGCTGATATTTATCAGCTCAATGATCAATTGGCAAGTTTGTATTGCTTCTAGATGAAGAAAACTCAAAATGACCTATAATTGAAGTTTTGACTTTTGAAAAATTAAGTTCATGGAGCCTTATGTTTCAATTTCAAAGTATAGCTAGACTCCATGGATTTGTGAGTTCTTGGACATTTGGAAATCTTGTTTCACAAGCTACAACTTTCATGTTTGAGTTTTTCCAATTCAAATTGGAACTAGGTGAAAAATGGCATGAAGTTTGAAAAAAATAAGAAATTTCAACACTTAGAAAATTTTCTAAGTATGAAAACTTTGACTTTGTTGACTTTTCAAATTCTTTGATTTTTATGATCATGATGGATCATTTGAAGTATTTTGATGATTGAAAAGTTTTGTTTTGAAAAAGTTGACCAAAGTCAAGTTTGACTTTTAGAGTCGAGATGAATTTTCATCGAATGTTTGAAATTGGTGATGAAGTCGTGAACCATGATGTTTTGAATCGAAATTAGGTCAAGATGTTGTATTTAAGATATGATGACCAATCTCTATCCAAAAGTCATTTCTTGCTCAAAAAGTCGGAGAATACTCATGCTCGATCAAAACCTAATTGGTGATCCTCGATTGATCTATGAGAAAATAGATGTCGATGATCGGAGGTTGATGATTTGATCAAGATAGATCAAATGAGGTGAAAAACTCAAACCCTAATTGGTTGCCTCTTGAATCAATCAGATGAAACCCAAATTTTGATTTGTGAATGCTATACCCGATTAATTTGTATGCTGATAGTGATGCAATGATGCAAATGTAAGGTGGTATATTAGGTCAAAATTGGGGTATGATAGCCAAGTCAGCGAGATAACCATGTCTTTTGCCAGGCCGGGCATGATCGGATAGTCTTTCTAATGTAACCCCTACAAAGCAGAACAAAGATAAATCCTAGGTCCTTGAAATAGTTAGAGATGATATGCAATACTAATGATGTCATGTTTAGCACACCAAACAAATCACACAATGAGCCTAGGTTTAAGGCTTGCATGAGGTATAGGTGTTTACCACCAAAAGTTTTAGTTGGTTCATCTGTCCTATAATAGTAAGACGGGTTCTAGGAATCTCAGTATCATTGATCTTTCTCGTAGGCATTTATTTAAATCGACTACCAAGTGGTGGGCCGAAAATATCCCAAAGTCGATCTTAATGGCGTAGCATCAGTATCGATAACCTCGGTCTACAAAGTCAGCATCTCACTACCTTCTAATGGCCAGATGGGTCAATTAAGGTTCTAAAAGTTTAGTTGCGCTTGATGACACCACGGAAATAATATCCTCGACTTGGAAATGAAGAGTATCAGGACATCCAAAGTGTCAAGCTAATAGCCATCATGTTGACCGTTTCGGTATGACTCACAAAATATGTGAACATCTGTTTCACTTTGGGAAACAAAGAGATTACCTTCTGTGAGCCTTGTGACAATGTTTAAGGTAAGTGAAGATGATATTACCAATTATCGACCTTGTGATAGTTTATGGTAATGAGTTACGAAGATATTACCAATTATCGTGATGATAACTATAACAAGGTAAATCTTGAAAAAAATTTGCTATGTATTCACTGTGAATAATGGACAAATGAAAAGCAATTTCAAATGGGCTTTAAGATTTACAATTATCGCAAAGTATAACTATAACAAGGCAAATCTTTAGAAAATTCTTTGTATATTGACTTTGTGAATAACAGACGATGAAAGCAGAACTCAAATGAGTTTTGCCTTTTGGATACAATCTTGCCGGATCTCTTTTTGAGAAGATCGGGCATTTTGATTGGAAGACTTTAGCGAGGAAAGACAAGCTGCTTTGAAATTTCTCGTATAGTCATGATTTGACCTTGTTGAAGACAAACTTTTATGACAATTTATGAATGAAGAGAAAGATAAGCGGCTCGAGCGATGAGGCTATTGCTTATTGCTTTGTTGATTATAGACAATTATCCGAGAATGAGCGGAAAGAAAAAGTCAATCAAGACATTATTCCCAATGAGGAATGATCTCAGCTGGAGAATGTGGTGGAGAGAAGAAAATGTATTTCTCTGTTTGGGAATACTCCGTTGGGGAAAAAGATGTATATTTTTTTCTGTTTGGAGATATTCTACTGGGGACAGACTTGTACTTACATGAGTAAGCGTGTTTTACACCAGTGATATAAAAGCAAACATTTCAAAGAATGCAAAAATGCACGAATGATGCTATTATGTATGAATGTCATGAATGTTATATGCATGCTAACAATACTTGACAAAGACACTAAAGAGATATCTAGGAAAAGGATCACGTCACAGTTCAAACAAATACTCGGTGGAAGTTGCAACAATAGTGCGGATGTTTGATGGTGAAGATTTGAGTTGCATGCTTTAAACTTTTACGAGAAAGGCAATTCATTGGCAACTCGGTAGGGATTCTTTTGGGATAAGAATACCGTCCTTTGATGATTCTGCTGAGGATAAGACTTACAGCAGTTGTTTTATCCTCCGAGATTGAAACACTTACGGAGAAAAGCTGAAGTTCTTTCTATGTCCATAGTTCAAAGAAATTTTTTTTTTGCTTTTGTTTCAAAATTTTTGAAGTAAAATTCATTTAAAACATTTAGTTTCAAAAGTGATTTTCACAATAAAAGCGTTATTTTGCAAAAGCAGAATAAAGTAGGAATTGCAAACAAAAGCACAAGGCTCAAATTTATTGATAGAATGGTGTCAGTAAATCGTGATTCCATGAACTATTTACAAAGTTGGAAATGATAATTTATTGGGAAAAGGCTACATTGAAAGCAAATAACCGCTATTATCCCTAACAACTTTGAATTCAAGCTGCTTGTTGCCTCGGAAGAGTTGATTGAAGATCCGTTGATGGAAAATTCTTGGTGTGAATCTGACTGACTCTGATTACTTTGTCATTTTGTGTATCCTTGTTTTGCCTAGATTGCTTTTTAGGTTTCCAATCTATCGGGATATTTTACGTTTATTGTCTCTAATTTTTCTGGATTGCCTTTTTAGGTTTTCAATCCACCGGGGCTCTTTTTGCCTAAGCCGCCCTTTTGGGTTTTCGACTTACCGAGCTGTTCTTTTGTTTTTTTAGACAAAGTATTTCTTGGTGCATCGGCATTCACGGGATCGGGAGTTCATCACCGTCCATGGTTGTGAGAGTCGCCTTGCCGGAAAAGCTTCTTTGACGATGTATGGGCCTTAAGTAATTAGGGTCCATTGCCCTAGAATGGGTTGAAAAGACAAATCTTTTTTAAGCACGAGTCGCTTTCTCGGAATTCACGGTCGGACCTTCTTGTCAGCTTTCTTCATTCTTCTTTGATAGAGTTGTCCGTGACACGAGGCGGTCGGTAGCTTTTCTTGATCAAGTTCAATTTGGTGGTATACGCTGACACCATTCGACCTCGGATAGCTTAGTTTCCATGAGAACTCTCATTGGCGGAATTCAACTTCTACAGAACCTTTGCTTCCATATCGTATACTAAAGAAAAGAGTTGCCCATTGAAGTGCGTCTTGTCGATACCCATGCGAGCAAATGGCGACATTCGTGCGGTCTTTGTAAGTGATGACCATCTTACGGATGATCTTTTGATGTTCTTGTTGGTGCTTCAGCAGGCGTTCATCTTTGGCGGTAAGGAGATGAGTTATGATGCTCGATCTTGAATTCCTCACAGTTCTTTCATCATTTTGTTGTTCAAGTTTGATCCATTGTCGGTAATGATCTTGCTTGGAATTCCATATCGGCATATGAGGTTGTTCTTGATGAACCTCACAACCACTTGTCTTGTGGCGTTGGCGTAGATGCCGCTTGACCCATTTGGTGAAGTAATCAATGGCCACTAGAATGAGCGATGTCGTTGGGCGCTTTTGGTTCAATCATTCCAATCATGTCGATGCCCCACATGGAGAAAGGCCACGGAGGAGAGAAGCGTTGAGTAGTGTCGGAGGCACATGGATCTTATCTGCGTGATCGGCACTTGTGACATCTTTTGACTGTTTCTGACAATCAGATTCCATAGTTATCCAATAATATCCGCTCTCAAGATTTTTACGGACATTGCATGCCCATTTGAATGGGTTCGAAGGACCCTTCATGTACTTCATGGATGATCGTGTATGCGCTTCTTGTCATCGGCGCATCGGCGAGAACCATATCGAAGTTTCTTTTGTATAGCACATCCTCGTTCGGAAGAAATTCTGGAAAGCCTCCTTAGAGTTTTCTTATCTTTGTCACGATGCCCGGCGGGTACTCTCGTGTTTGAAGGAAGCGTTTGATGTCGTGGAACCACGGTTTATCGTCGAAGGCTGCGATTCGAATCGTATCGGTCTTTCAAAGGCGTCGATGCGGATTCGGGCATATCGTTCAATCGTTGACTTTGAACATGGAAGATAGAATAGCCAAAGCGCGCCATTCGATTTTGATCTCGAGGATATGATGCGGTTCCACTTTGTTGAAGAAAGTCAGCGATCGTCCGCATAATCTACATGAGAATTAGACCAAGATGATGAGTTTCATACTTGTCTTTGATTTGGTTGATCACAAGGGTGAATCTCCATATATATCAAGGATCTTGATCCTCAAGTCGATAGCTTCTTTGATACCAATGATGCAAGCTTCATATTACGCTATGTTGTTGGTGCAATCAAATAGCTGGCGGAAAGCGGATATGAGAACCCTCGGGAGTGATGATGGCGCCCCAATTCCATTGCCAAAACATTTCTGCTCCATCAAGACTAAACCCCATCGGATTCTAGATCGGTCCTTCTCCGGAGTAGAGGTTCGTCCAATCTTTCATTTTAAGTACATCACGTCCTCGTGGGGAAGTCAAATTTGAGATTGGTATTCGTTGGTGATGAGCCAAGTGATCGTGAGAATGCTTCCTTTGACCGCTTTTGGTAGCGGTCTTGGATGTCATATTCGGATAATAACATCGCCATCGTGCAATTCTTAGGTTAAAGCGGGCTTTTCAAAGGCGTACTGATTAGATCCTTTTGGAGATTAACCAAGTCGTGTGATTGATCATGTCTTGGCGGAGCGTTTTGAAGCCCACACCAAGCGCAACATGTT
This sequence comes from Vicia sativa, assembly GCA_021764765.1. Classification (NCBI taxonomy): domain Eukaryota; kingdom Viridiplantae; phylum Streptophyta; class Magnoliopsida; order Fabales; family Fabaceae; genus Vicia; species Vicia sativa. The sequence goes on along the minus strand of CM038794.1, from coordinate 82,918,397 downwards.
TTCTGAGCATGGAGTAACGAGTTTCACGATCTGTGAACTTTTTACTCAGTAATAAATGGCATGCTCTTTCTTACGGTGTCATCTTCTTTGTCTCTGACCATGGACTCTTCTAATGCGGTAAGGTACATGATTAGCGATCTTCCTTCAGCTGGAGGATCGGTATTGGTGGTTACGGGTATTCCTGATCTTGTCAAGCGCTTGTTGGCATTGTCCATACATCCTTTTGATCTTTGCGGAGAAGTTTGAATATCGGCCCATAGGTAGCGATCATCGAGAGATAAATCGGAGATGTAATTCAATCGTCAAGAAATCCTCTTACTTGTTTTTCGTGCGTGGCGTAGGCATCTCTTGAATAGCTTTGACTTTGTCGGGGTCCCTTCAATTCCCTTTTGTTGACGATGAAACCTAGGAGTTTTCGGATCTTACCCCAAAGGTGCATTTGTTAGGATTCAAGCGGATGAAATTTCCTTAGTCGTTGAAACAACTTTAAGAGATAGTCTATATGTTCATCTTGATTATGGACTTTGCTATCATATCATCTCGTAGACTTGATCTCTTTGTGCATCATGTCATGAAAGAGAGTAGTCATTGCCCTTTGATAAGTTGGCTGTTCTTTAATCCAAATGGCATTACTTTGTAGCAAAAGTGCCCCATGGCGTGATGAAGGATGTCTTCTCCATGTCTTGAGGCCATTACGATCGATTATAACCGGAGAAACCGTCCATGAAGAAAAAGGCGTTGAATTTTGCGGTGCTATCCACTAGCATGTCGATATCATGGTGGGAAATCGTCTTTGGACTTGCTTTATTCAGATCCGTTAGTCAACACACATTATGACCTTTCATCTTTCTTGGAGGCGGGTACTATGTTGGCTAGCCATTGAGGATATTCGAGTAGCGAGACCGGTCAAACATTTTGAACTTCCTTTTGATTTTGTCGGCCATTTCGAATTGAACTCTTCTCGGTTTTTCTTAAGCGGTGGACATTCCGCTTTAATGGCAAATGATGTTCCCGATGCTAGTATCTAACCACGGCATGTCTGGTAGGACCAGCGAACACATCAACATATTCTTTGAGAAGATTTATCGGTTTGCTTTTGACAACTTTGCTATTGGTGAAGCTCGATATTTACTTCTTTTCTATCTTCCTTAGAACCCAAATTGATTGCTTCTAGAGTTCTTTATGAAATGAATGATCCTTTCCTCGTGCTTTAGATCTAGAAATTTCATCAGGGATCTCTTCTTCAACTTCTTCCTCGGCGACTTCATAGGGATTTCAAAGTTGGGAAAGAGCATAGAGTTATTGCTTTCAATGGATTTGTCCATCTGTTGTCTGCATATTTGATTTATGTTTGATTAATTATCTCTTTGTCATCATTTTTTTTGAAGAAAGTTAAGGTGAAAGTGTATGCGGATTAATAACAATTTTTTTTTTTGAAGAGATTTTTTTATGTGTTTTTAGGATTATCATTTCCAGAAAGGGTAAAATGAAAATAAACACCGATGTAGAAACAAAACAACGCGTTTTATTTATAATTCACACTATGAAGCAGGCCTAAAACACAAACTCATTCGCCTTGGGCAAGGCAGAGAGAAATTATTTAAAAGCTAAAACCCTATAAAACATCTCTACACTTTGGGCGAGTGAGAGTTCAAAACAAAGCAAAGATAAACTACTTAGAGCTATGAACATTAGTCCGAACTTCAGCGGGTTTCCGATGTGTGAACTCGTTGGAAGTCGAGTACTCGGGTAATTTTCGCTTGGTTTAACCCTTGAGTAGACTTTGGTTCTTTGGTGGCGAGCTTTGAAGACTACGGGCGATGGCCCTTGCCTTTTGTCTTTGCTAAAGCGATCTTCTTGATTAACGGATCGGGAAGTATGAGATATAGCATGTGTACTCTCTGTTGATCTTTGTGTTGAATCTTGGGGATGTACCTTCCAGTCTTCAGTGAAGGACTCATTATCGTGACACTTTCTAGATCGTATCCGAGTACGCTCTTGATCTTGATGATCATGTTGATGTAGTGATAACGAGGATGCGGTTGATGAATTCCACAGGCGTGTTGAGCGAGATCTTCATTTGGGATCTCGATCTGATTAGTTTGAGAAGGCGAATATACCTCTTACATTTGACTAGGATAATCAAAGAATCACCCCATCACGTAGGTTGGATATCTTGATTACGATTTCGAGCTTTACGGCGTGTGTTTCACCATGTAGTCGAATTTGCCACTTGGTTCTCCCAAGGTATCCCAAACTTACGGGGATAGGTGGATTTTCATATTCTTTGAGGGACATGTCTTTGAATTGATCGGTCGGCGTATGACTCCTCTTGAGACACATACTGGGCTGTTTAAATAAGTGCTCCATTCTTGATTCGGATGGATCGTCTTCATCCTCTTCAATGGTTACGCTAACCTCTTGGAAAGAGGATTTAGGCCCCACTATGAAATACTTCCTTGATCGGAAGTGCTTCATCCTTTGCTTGTCTTTGGAGAATCGGGTGTGAACCCGAGTCAGGTTTTGTTTCGTTCTTGATAGGTTTGATTACCCCGTCCTTGACATTACCATCTTTCTGTCATGCGCTTCTTTATATGAAGAGATAGATGATCTGTTTTGTTGGCGATTCATCTTCTAACGGATGCTACGGGAGATGTGTCCCTTGACGTCATTAGCGATGAAGAAAGCTGGACAAATGGCTTACAAGCAAAGCTTGTTCACCGTGATGGTCACCAACTTTCCATTTCTGTGAATTTTAATTTCGATGGAGTAGAAGTCCTTGCTCTGCCTCGTGGATCCAAGGTCTTCCTAGTAGACAGCGTAGCGGTGATCGTCCATGACTTGGAAAGTTTTGGAAAGTGTCGGGCCAATTGTCATCGGAGATCAACTTCAATAAGCGACTTCCTTGATCCATCAAAGGTCTTACTATTATGTCGTTGAACTTCATTGGCGTCCTTTGTAAGCCAAGCGAAGCGAGTGTCGTTTTGGCATTACGTTCAAAGATGAACTGTATCTACCACATTGGACGGGGAATCGATTGGCAGATCATCGAGATGTGGAGGGCCAAGTTGTGATCTTTCCCTTCTTCCGGAAGTTCCTCATCACTAAAGCTTAGATTATTGCAAGCTGTTATGTTGGAGACGATCCCTCAAAACTGGTATGTAGTCACATCGTGATCCACATAAGCCTGGTCTAGTACTCTCATCAAAGCTTCTCGGTGAGCTTCGGAGTTGAGGAGTAGAGACAGTATTGAAATCTTGGAAGGAGTCTACATCAGCTGATCCACGACTCGGTATTCTCTCTTTTTGATTAACTTTAGTATTTCATCAAAATCTGCATTGACGTTGGCTCTATCAGGAGGACCAACATTTGTGCTCGGGTTAACAACTGGAATCGTCGCAGGATTCTCGGAAGATATGTTAACTGGATTTTGTCGGACAGAGGCTGAAGGTCTAGGTGGCAATAGAGTGTGCACTCGTCCCCGTGTTACTCGTCCGATTTACATTATATTAACATTAAATTTGGAAGAGTAGGCATGGGTTTCTTCTTCCATCCTCTATCGAGGGGTTGCATTGTATTGGTAAGGAATTGCTTTGGTAGGCGTATGGAGCAGGGACGGGTGGGCAAATTACCAAAGGAGATGTTGGAATCTTTGGGCTGTTGTATTCAATCTCCACATGCTTGCGTTGAAACAAGGGATGATAACGTTTACTTGAGTTTTCGAGTTAATATCGAGACTAAAAGCTCATGCGGAAAATGCCTCTTGTATTTCGTCATGGTCATCTCTGTTTACGTAGATCACGTAGATCACGATGTCTAACAAATCTTGAATATCTGCTCTTATGGTGGAACATCCTTGAATATTCTTGGAGCAAATATGGCAAGCTGCGTAATCATGCTTAGTGAAAGCGCTCATTGCACTTTGTATGCTTCATGGAGATGTACCAAGTTTCCTACGATTAGGTTTACGTACATGTGAGATACACATGCATGTTCTTAGCATGATTCTTTGAGTGTCCTATGGTTGGAAGTGGATTGATTTCCACATTGGGCTTGTATTCTTGAAGGAAAAAATTAGATCTTACTAACGTACTTACGCCTTTAATGCTATGCAATGTTCGAGGTCATGGCACGGTGCCTTGGTGAAAAGGGCAAGATCGTCATTTGTACCACCATGGTAATTTTTAGGGAACGGAGGTGGTGACCTTATGCATATCAGATTCTTTTCTACTAGTGCGGTAAAGTTACGTGTCGTCATTGGAATTGGGTCGCGTAACTTAGGCGTCTGGTTTTGGTTGTTAAAGCTAGAGCACATTGGCGAAATTGTTGAGTTTGTTGATTTTGTTGAAATTGCGGAGCAATTCACGTGTTTGGAGTTGTGTTAGCGGAGGCACTATGGCAGCTACATCGTTGTTGAATGACATTCTTACGTGGTTTCCTCGGGATACCATTCCTATGTCATGTTTTTTTCCTTGGAAGCTGGTTCCAACCTTCTTTGTTCCACTAGAAGATCCTGCTTCCTTGGTTGGCGTCGGTTTGAACCCCTTCTTCAATCGCATTCCATGCTCACCATCTCGGTGAAATCTCGGGGCTGGCGATCATTCGCTCATAGTAGAATGAGCCTAGAGTATTCAAGAATACCTTAGTCATCTCCTTCTCTTCCAATGGTGGGTTGACTTGGGCGCAATTTCCCTCCATCGTTGTGCATACTCTTTGAATGTGTCTCTTTCTTTACGAGACATGGGCGGAGTTGGTCCTATCGGAGCCATATCCAAGTTGAACTTGTATTCTTTGGACAAAGGCTTCACCTAAGTCGTTGAATGTTTGGATATTCGTCTTTGTCTAAACCCATGTACCACTTGATGCGGCACGGTGAGACTATCTTGGAAGTAATGGATTAATAGCGGTGATCTTAGTTGTGCGTAGACATTTTCTGGCATACATCGTGAGATGACTTTGCGGACAGGAGTTTCCTTTGTATTTTTCAAAATCAGGGACTTTGAATTTTGCGGGTATTCTTACGCGAGGAACTAAACACAAATCTTGGGCGTTTTTCCCAAACAACTCTTTCCCACGAATTGTTTTTATCTCAAGCTGCATTTTGAGGAGTTGTTCTGGAGATTTTCCATTGAACCACGTGGATTTGAGTTCTTGCACGGGTATGGTGAACTTCCGTCTAAGGTAGTGTGCACTACAGAAGCTGAGTTCGTCATGATTGGTTGAGAAACCGGCATTGTTACTTGTGGAAGAGTTACTCCATGTTGCGGAGTAGAGTTTTGCTGCAAAGTAGGTATTTCAAGCGAGGTTGTTTGAGAAGTCGGTTGGCGATTCCGATGCCAAAGTTGAAAGGCATGCCCATGGATAGCATACGGCATCTTGAAGAGTGAGCTACTAGGCTGCGGCGATTAAGCTGGAGTAGTAGTATCCTCTGAATTCTTTGGTTGATTTTGACTTTCGATCTTGCTTGTTGACTTTGCGTTGTGGATGAGTTGACGGATGTGAGTCTCTCACTTCTTCTTGTAGTGTAGTTCTTGCTACAGATTCAACATTCTCTTGCTCAAATCCTTCCATTACTTTTCTTCTTTTGATCGGTATCGTATGTTCGAGGTTGGTACGTGGGCGATCGAGAAACTCTAAGAGCGATAACAGCGATCTTTTCTATCTGTTCATCATTCAAGTTGTTCAAGTTGCTCAACTGTTCAATTTGTGCAAGCATGAAATTGTGCAATGTCGGACTCTAGACAATAGACTTAAATGCAAAGTATGATGCATGATTATGATTGTAAAGAAAAGAAATTTCCAAAGAATTTAATGCTAAAGAGATATTTACGGCAAATATTTGGATGGAAAAAACACACATTTATTGATTAAATGGAAGAAGATTACAACAATTGTTTTTGTTGGAGCATTGCTCACACAAATGATAAAATAAATGATAAAATTACAAACTAAATTGAACTAATTAAGCGTCTTCGTCGGATGAAGATCCAAAGGCTTGATGCAGCTTGACTTGAGTTTCCTTTCCATAGCGAGCTTTTAGTTCGACTTTCTCGACTTTTAGCTTCTGATGACTCTCTTCCACTCGTTGGGAGGCGAGATCGCTGGTTGTCATTTCCTCAAGCTTTCTTTTCCTTTCTTTGGCGTATCTACGGATTGCGTTATCCTTCAGCGAATCTTCTCATCTTTCTCCATGAGCCATTCATCACGGAAGTAAAGCGTCTTTTCATGATCTTTGACTTGCTTCTTGAGCTTTTCATTCTCAAGTTAGTCTTAAGAATTTGTTTTCAAAGCTTCTTTCAAACCTTATCTTGGTCAAGGCTTCTTGGTATTCTCCACGGCGGGAAAATTTGTTGATTTAGGCGATTGAGAACATGGGATCCTCATAAGCGTAAGGCATTGAAATTCCTTTGCTCTTTTCTTTACCCAAAGTGTAGGTTTCCATGGCTACACAATTCTTTGCCTTCCCTTTTCTTTCCTTCGGATGTGATGCCAAGCTTTGATCATTTGGCTTTCAAACACAGAATCCTCTCCTTCATGATAAAGTAGCTTTCTCTGTAAATCCAAGAGGTTTACTAGAGTTTGCGTATCCAGTTGACGTCTCCCGGGAATGGGTTGTAGTTGATTCCTCCTTTTGTACCAATGAGGAATGCGTTGGCAAATTCTCCACACTCTCATGATTTCCATCGCCAAGGTATACCAATGGATATCGTCGTTTGTAAGAGACATGAGTCTTCTTGACCAATGCCACTCGTCTTTGTTTCGCGGAAGATAGGAGATTTAGGCAAGTGTGAGGTAATCCATTTGAAAAGCAGTACACAACACGATAGTTCCATCTCCTTGATGATTCCTATGATGAATAGAGGCGTCGTGTCACCAAGCGGTGGGGCAGGTTTCCAATCGAAAGATCCTTATGGCGTTGATATCAGCGAAATTTGGGACGTTGGGAAACAACATCAATCCATAGAGGAGTAAAGCTAAAATAGCTTCAAAGGCTACCATACTAGGATTCGGAGAATTTGAGAGCCTTCTCCATTAGGAACTTTGAAGTTAGTCCTAAGAGTTTTCCTCTGGTAGTTAGGTTTTGTCTATCTCGATTTCTTTATGTGAGTCATCGTTGCAATGGTGGTGACTTAGGAATGGCTTCAAACCATTGAAAGGCACTTTGTCGATCTTGAGATACCTAGGATATCGCATACTCTTCCAAAGTAGGCATCAGCGATAATCGGGGAAAGTGAAGCAGTGATAGGCGGATCGTAGAAGCTGAGCGAAAGTTTTGAGAGTCCTTCATCGACGTTAGCGTTCGGAAGAGTTAAAAGAGTTCCATAGCGTTTTACGAAATCAGGGGATCTTCTACCAAGGATGCTAACTCTTTCAACTTTCCTACATCGAATTCTAAAACTATATCTCTTGGTGAATCTTCCTCGGCGTCCATCACTCTAACCTAAAATATTTTACAAAGAAAAATCTCTAAATTCTTTGGAAATGGGAAGAAAATGAAGTTTTTTTTTTGAATGAATGAATGAATGAATGCATGAATCGGCAAACATGGTTAGTAGTTATACACATGGTCAGCGTTGAAGTCACGAGCATGAAGCCAGCGATAAGAATCAACGTGGTTAAGTTATAGGCTTATTCATACGTGAAGCGGGTTCTCGATATCTGAGCTCAACACTCCTCTTTGAAATATTATCGGTTTGTTGAATACTCGATGGTCCAATAATATTTTTCAAGAAAACTTTGATCGTAGTCTCGCATGACAATTACTCTAGGCTTACACGAATAATCTACACTACATCCTAAATGGCGGGATGGGTTATGTGTTCTCTGACCCTCGACTTCTAGTCCTCGAAAGCACGTCTTCGCAAATACTTGCTAAACACAATACCCCAGACAACCTCCAGCGGGAGATATTAACCCGTAAGCATTGAACTTCTCACGTATTAATACCTCCACCTAGATCTTAAAATGTTTCTTAAATCCGGGTTAGGATTTCTTTCCATCGGATGAAATCGCGAAAACACAATAAAGAAAAAGGATATATGCAAAACATGAGCTTATCCCCTTTCTTTTCTTTTGAAAACAAAAAAGCTTGGTGCTCTTGAGCGAGTCACATTTTTTGAAAATCAAAGTTTCAATACTCCCAGTGAGTCGCCATTTTCTGTTCGCGTTAAAGGTGGCGCTAGAGTTTGAGCGTGAATTGATTCTGGCTCGAAACGATTCTCTTTGATTTGTTTATAAAGATGCATGAGCATCAAGCTTTATTATTTTCAACACAAGAAGATGATTTAATGATTATGAAAAGGGAAAAGTAATACCCTCAATTGATATTGATATGTAACAACTAGCGCTAGAGCGCAACACATTGGGAGATTACGAGTAAGGGGATTGTTATATAAAGGGAATAGATGGAGCACCCTAAATATATAGTTATCTATAGCTTTATATATGAATATATTTGATATGTTTGTGTGTTTTAATTGCTATTTCTATGATTGGGAAAGTTTCTCCTTTGGATTTTAAGAAAGGTAGATTATGTGGGATCCTAGTGTTTGTTATTATTGTGCTGCAAATCATGGATCTTACGCATACATATCTAGTGGGAATCGAGCATTTGTAGCTCGGATCTGAGGGTTCTATGGTTTGTTTGGTGCGAGAGAGAAGAAATTTGCTCGCCAGGATGAGACCTTGTGCCTCGTATTCTCAAAGGATGTTGAGAAAGTCGGAGCAATCGTAGTTCCACTTATGCTAGTGGAAAGCAGCGGGATGTTAGTAAGAGGCAGGACAAATGTCATCTTAATGAAAAATGTATCTAATCTATTTCATCACATACATTTTGAAAAGTTTGATTGATTAAAATCTTTATCGTAAGTTATAGGTGTTTTGCTTGAGTGTACAAGCGTTACCACTTACATGTTTAAGAAAGATGTTTGAAAAATGTTTGAATCTTTTATTGTAAGCATTGGGTGTTTTGCTTGAGTGTACAAGCGTTACCACTTACAATTAAGAGATGTTTTTGTTTGAAAGAGTTTGAAAAGAGTTTGAAAAGTTTTTGGTATGTGATATGATAGATGAGATACTTCTTCCATAGAGATGATAGATGTCTAAATCTAGGAGAAATTGATTGGATTAAGGGGATGCTTTTAAAAGCCCATGGGTCCTTGTATTGTTAGCCAAGAGGAGGCATTAGGGTCATCGAGGGTCCTTGTATGAAGCTCAGAGGAAGCTATAGGGTATGGTGGCTTTGTATTAAAAGGTTTCAGAGAAACCATCCTTTTGGAATTAAGAGCAATTTCAAGGAAATTTTACTCTCAGGGATTTGAAAGTGATTTCATAGAAACCATCCTTTGGGGTCCTATCTTAGCGGGTGATTCTTTGTATTGGAAGCCCAATAGGAGGCTGTTAAGAGATTTCTTGTCTCTTTCATTGTATGATGCCCAAGAGGCTAAACTCAATGAGGAGTTCTTTTGAGCGAAGCCAAGAGGCGACTCAGCAGTGTTGTCTTATATGAAGCCTAAGCGGAGGCTGAACTCGGATGAATGAGTTTCTTTGTACAAAGCCAAGAGAAGCTAACTACGTAGGAGAGTTATCTTACAAAGCCAGAGGAGGCTAAACTCATCTTGGTGATGAATTATCTTGTATAAAGCCCAGCGGAGGCTACAAGCTGTGGGAACCTATTGGTTAGACTAATTGTTATGTTATAATTAGGCAGTTGTATAAACAAGTGTGTGTGTGTGATATGTATTCACGGGAGTTTATGAAGGAAATATAAACAATGCATGATGTTTATTTAGGGAGTTTATGAAATATAAACAAGTGTACATGGAGCGAGCGTTTAAGCAGCGTAACTTGATTATTTACAAGTTTGAGCGTGTACAAGGAAATGAATATGTACGAGCAGTGTTTATGTCAGACAAGATGGATGTACATAGGAGGTTGGGACTTACACCATAAGGGTGGCCCATTGGTTTAAGCGGTTTCACGGGAATAATGCTCCTTTCAATACCAATGGTATTCGATTGTATATATACTGAGACGAAAGCGAGCGATCGAAGTTTATACGTGAAAAAGTATCGTATTATGTACGGATGAAAGTTTGTATGAAAAGAATTTGATATGTACAAGGAAAAGATGGATGTACATAAAGAATGTTGATTTGTGTATACACAGTGAAGTGAAAAACAAGCGAAGTTTATACATACTTGAGTATAAAAATATACATGTTATATACGAGATAAAATTTGTATGTATCTGAAGAAGAATTTGGTATGTACAAAGAAATAATTATGTACATAAAAAGAATGTTATGGGACTTACACGTGAGGAGGCCCATTGGTTTGAATAGTTTCATCAGTAATAATTCTTCTCCTTTCAATACCAATGGTATCGGTGTATAAACAAACGAACGAAAACAAACGAAAGAAATTTGTTTATGTTTGAATATTGAAAAGGATGATTTTGAATATGTACAAGTAAAATTAAATATGTACAAAAAAAGATTGGGACTTACACCGTAAGGGAGGCCCATGATCGATTGAGAAATTCGAGAGAAAACGAATTCCGTTTTATCGTTTAAATCGGATCGATCATGGTAAAAGATGTAAGTTTGATGAAATGTTTTGAAAAATGATTTTGAAAGTGTTTTGAAATGTAAGGTTCATTTATGATAAGTTTTGAAAAGAATCGGAAGTCGAAAACTTGAAAAATTCACCTTAAAAGGAGGTTTGAAAAAGTGCTCAGAACGTCGTTTTCGGCTCGATTAAAACATAATCAGATGAAAGTTTTTTCTAAAAATTTTTGCACTATCATAAAATAGATGTACTTATTGACAGTGTTCAAAAAATCACCTCAAAATGAGGAGTTTTGATTGGTTAAAAAAATGTGAAAGTTTTGTAAAAAAACATGAAAAATATGAAAAGTTATAAAAAGAATGGTCTTGAGAGGGATTGAACCCATGACCATTCGTGCTACGTGTCGAGAAAGCCTTAAGGTGAGCAAGCTACCTTTGGGACAACAGCGCATTGGTGTTAGTGGATCCGGACCACGTGTAAACATGATATTGGAATATTTGAATTTAAAAAAAATCAAGAACACGCGCGCATCTTGTTCTTCATGTTTGATCTTCAGATTCAAGAATCCATGCTAGAATCCTTGTTTCTCAATGAAATTGAATGATAAAATCAAAGTTGCTCGGTTTTCATCACGAACACGAAGGTGTATGTTAATTGTATTTATTTTAAGCCCGAATGATTTAAGTTTTGAAGAACACTATGAACCTAAAGCTGAAAATTTCAAATTAAATGATGCATAGTTGATGATTCTTTGATTTTCTTGAGGGCTTATGATCGTGTTAGGTGCAGAAAGAGATCGGCCAAGAGTTTTTTTGTTTAAGTTCAAAGAATATGGATATCACAGTTCACGTTCATACCTATGCAAGTTGAGATCGAAGAAGATGCAAGCGTGTTTCGAGAACTTGTTTGTGGTTACTACGCATCATCGGCATGTATGGAAGCTATGGAAGTGGTGCGCTTGCTTTGAGCTTGCTTCAATTATGCTACAAGTCAACTGCAGTTCAAAAATGGATTTTGATGTAAAACATTACTGATTACTTGCCAATGATCGGATCATGTACATGAGGTACATGGAAGGTGTTAGGATGATTAGATCACAATTTGTTCCATTAAAACCATGAATTGAATGCTTATGGCGGTTTGGAAGTTTGAAAGCATGGCATGTGATTTCGATTTTTGCTTGTTCTTGTTATGATCTTAAGTTCTAAACAAGTTTTATATTGATAGTGAAGCATGTTTGACACCAAAGTTCATCATGATTTAAGCGAATTTCAAAATGCAATATTTCTCACTTTTGCACTATGTTGCTTGATTTTCAAGAAAGTAGAGTGAAAGCATGGATTGCATTGCTTTGGTGTGGTTTTGAACTTGAGCTGATCTATTTATAGGCCAAAAGATTACGAAATGTTAGGCAAGTACATGGCAATTGGAAAATCAAAGATGCCTTAAGGGGTAAAATGACTTTTCAAAAGCAAAGGAAGTTTCCTCTTTTTACCACGTGTGAAAAATCTTCAAATTGATTCTATCAATCAATTATATCTAGTATTTATATTTCATGATCAATTTGGCAAGTTGTATTGCTTCTAGATGAAGAAAACTCAAAATGACCTATAATTGAAGTTTTGACTTTTACTTCTCACTGATTTTTATCAGTTCTTATCCTAATTTAGCAAGGTGGCAAGTGTTCTAGATGAGAAAATCACAAAATGACCTATAATTTGAAGTTTTGACTTTTGAAAATCAAGTTCATGGAGCCTTATGTTTCAATTTCAAAAGTATAGCTAGACTCCATGGATTTGTGAGTTCTTGGAAATTTTGGAAGCTTGTTTCTGGCTACAACTTTCATGTTTGAGTTTTTTCCAATTCAAATTGGAACTAGGTGAAAAAATGGCATGAAGTTTGAAAAAAATAAGATATTTCAACACTTAGAAAATTTTCTAAGTATGAAAACTTTTGACTTTTTGTTGACTTTTTTAAGTTCTTTGATTTTTTATGATCATGATGGATCATTTGAAGTATTTTGATGATTGAAAAAGTTTTGTTTTGAAAAAGTTGACCAAAAGTCAAAGTTTGACTTTTGGTCTGATGAATTTTCATCGGATGTTTGAAATTGGTGATGAAGTCAGTGAACTTCTGTGATGTTTTGAATCCAGAAATTAGGTCAAGATGTTGTATTTAAGATATGATGACCAATCTCTATCCAAAAAAGTCATTTCTTGCTCAAAAAGTCAGAGCATACTCATGCTCGATCAAAACCCTAATTGGTCGATCCTCGATTGATCTATGAGAAAATGGATATCGATGATCGGAGGTTGATGATTTGATCAAGATAGATCAAATGAGGTGAGAAAAACTCAAACCTAATTGGTTTCATCTTGAATGAGATGAAAATCGATGAAACCTAATTTTGACACATGAATGCTATACCCGATTAATCTTTATGCGAGCCGTAGTGATGCAATGATGCAAATGTAAGGTGGTATATTAGGTCAAAAATTGGGGTATAATGATAACCAGTCAAGAGATAACCATGTCTTTTGAGGCGAGCATGATCGATAGTCTTTGTAGAAGCCACAACCCCAGAACAAAGATAAATCTAGGTCCTTGAAATAGTTAGAGATGATATGCAATGCAAATGATGTCATGATGTCATGTTTAGCACACACAAACAAATCACACAATGAGCCTAGGTTTAAGGCTTGCATGAGGTATAGGTGTTTACCCACCAAAATTTTAGTTGGTTCATCCTATCCTATAATAGTAGCAGGGTTTAGGAATCTCATATCATTGATCTTTCTCGTGGCATTTATTTCAATACGACTACCAAGTGGTGACGAAAATATCCCAAAGTCGATCTTAATGGCGTAGCATCAGTATCGACCAACCTCGGTCTACACAGTCGGCCATCTCACTACCTTCTAATGGCCAAGATGGGTCAATTAAGGTTCTAAAAGTTTAGTTAGCGCTTGATGACACCACGCGAAGCCAAATAATATCCTCAACTTGGAAATGAAGAGTATCGGGACATCCAAAGTGTCAAGCTAACGTAGCCATCATGTTGACCGTTTCGTATCCTATGATGTCATGACGATCTAATGCTACTTACCTAAAAACACGGATCGGTGTAGGATCCCCAATATAATACCCAAGCAACCCTTAAAGATAAAACAAGCAATTCAAGCAGAAGCAGTAAAGGTGATTTAGAAATCCCTAAGGCATTCTCTCTTTAGGGTGTCTCCCGTAGTCGGATTACATGGTGAGGCGACTTTGTAGGTTTTGTATCGCAAATGTTGCGAGATAGCAAATCGCCACCGACTTTTCTTTTATCCATTAAGGGAAGGTAAAAAACAGAAAAGATCTTCATTAGATTACGAGTAAGGAGAAGGTTATGAAAAGGGAAGGTATTAGCACCCTTTCCATCCGTAGTTATCTCGAGCTCTTAGTTGCTCTTAGATCACTTTAAAATTGCTACGTGTGTTTGAAAGATGTTTTAAAAAAGGCATTTCGCTTTGACTTTGTAATGATTCATGTAGGAATGTATACAAAGTGTTAAATGTTTCATTTTGAAAAGAGTTTGAACTTTGACAAAAGTGTGTGTTGTAAAAACATTTTTGATAGAGCAAGCAACTAAAGTCTTATTACCTACTCGATTGGTCGTTTCGTGATATTTCGTTTCCTTTAAAATGGCGCTATCCATACCATTAGTTAATAGGTAACTCCATTTGTTGGATGTAAAGGGACATTCAAAGGGACATCGTATGGTCATAGAAGGCAACTTGTAGGAAGTATCCTAGCACATTCGAAGGACGATCATCATTTTCGTAGGCAACAATCGAGGTCAAGATCATGTATTCGTGGCGACACCTGGGTCTATGATCTTTATATCGAAGGGACTATGATGATTTGTTTTGAAAAGCATGGTGCTAGAATACCTCTACGTTAGAGGACTTGACCATTTGTATTCGTAAAGGCGAGAGAGAATTATCTTAAGGGTGAGTGTGTGAAAAGAGTGTGTCAAATTCGGATATATTATCTTGAAAATTAGAGTGAGCTATGTCCAATTTTATCTTGCCATACCGCCTAATTACTAGCGATTTATAGGGTCGGAAAATAAATTGCGGAAAGTAAAGTCGGAAAAAGTAAAGTCCTAGGCTATTACATGGCTTTGGGCGGATACATAAAAAACGGAAAATAAAAGTCCTAATTAAACTATTACATCCCATAAGCGATTACATAATTTAAAAAGAAAAGAAAAGCAAGAAAAAATCGTCCGGATCGTTACAACCTGTGAACAGATACATAATCGTAAAACGGAAGAAAATTGCATAAGAGGAAAAATGTTAGTAGAAACATGATTTTTGAATGAGGAAAAAATATTTTACGCAAATAATGACATTAATATGATAAGATAAATTTTTGGTAATTTTCTGAATCAATTTGATAATTTAAATGCAATTAAAAAGCAATTTAATGGTTAATTAACAATTAAATAAAATATGCATGCAAAAATAATAATTTTAATGTTAAAAATTAAATAAGTATTTTTCTGATGATTATGCAAAAAATAAATATTTTTGGAGTTTTTTAGATGCATGATAAAATTATTTAAAGATAAATTAAATTGAATGAAAATATTAAAGAAAATATAAAAATATGAAAAATAGTGTTAGTTTCAAAAGAGTAAAAATATTTGGTCCTGACCAGGTTCGAACCTGTGACCATTGAGAGCATCTTGCAACCTGCTTGCCTTTACCACTGAACCAGAGTGCTTTTTGTGTTTGGAAACTGGAATCAATTGTTTTTAAAGGTAAACATGTCATGTTTATAACTCAAAACACAGTCAACAGCGTGGACCCAGTTGGATGGAATGGATGAATCGAGCAGCCTTTCTGGCGGTCGAGAACAAGTCAGCAGCCCGGAGCCTAGCTGCGGTCGTCTTCTCGATCAAGCAAACCTTGAAACTGCGAAATAGAAAAAATAAATGGCAAAGGAATACCTACTCCCTAAACCCGACCATTCGAGTTCAATGGTGGTGTTGGTTTTATTGAATCAACTGTACAAGCTGTTCGATCGAAGCGACTCGTGAAGCTAACCATGGCAAATCGGTTTTCGTTCAAGCTTGCATGTAATGGTTCAAACACGATCTAATACATGCCACGAGTTCAAATAAACACACAAAACAATTAACAATGCATAAATTTATGAAATCGAAATTTGAAGGAATACCAAATCGGAGCAAGCTAAGCGACCGATTACGGATGGTTTAACCGAGTAAGGGTGGGTTTTGAATCCTGGGAACCTCAGGAACACGTTTGGATGGCTAGAACTCCTTGAAACTTGCTGGAAATTGGAATTCGATTTTCACAACTTTGTGAAAATTTTGAGCAAAATAAGGGTTGTTGTATTGGCTAGGGTTTCGTCCTTTGTGTTGTGCAATGAGCTGAGTATTTATAGAGCAAGGAATGAGAGCAAAAAGAATGAAAAAAGATCTTCTCTTTAATGCAAAAAATTTCCCTTTCAAATAAAATCAAATTTTCTTGAAAATTTGATTTTCCTTCCATGTGAGAGGCTAGCACGAATTTGGCAAGTTATATGGGCTATCTTGGACCTCAAGTTTGACAAAAATCCAATTCATTTGAAAATATATGTTGTCTTCATATTTTATATAATTTAAATTTGAATTTAATGCTTTTAAATTCAAAAATAAATCAAAAAAATAGAAGGTGGTCATGACAAAGCATCAATAGGTCACAAATAATATTATGAACAAGTTTGGATCATAAAATTATAGGCCCATTTGGAAAAAATTGGATTTTGACAAGTATCTCTCTTTGTGCAATTGTTCAAAAATGCCCAACTTGTGCAAGGTGTATTTTGCTCAATTTTCCACATTTTTGAATGTTCTTGGAGTTTTTAGAAAGCTCTAAGTGTCCTCTAAGCACCTCTTTGGTTTCATCTCAATTGGAGTTTCCATGCTCAATAAAACTTCAAAACAAAAAGTTGACTTTTTGTTGACTTTGAAAAGGACCTGTAATGTTTTGATCCATATTTTCCAAATGAAGCATTTTTTGAAAATTCTTGTGAGACATGAAGTTGTAGAGAATTGAATTTCCTTCAAAATGAGAGGTGGTGGAAAAATTTCTGATAAAGTATGAAGAAGTTATGATCTGTCAAAGTTCAGTTGACTTTTCACTAGAAAACCCTAATTTGGAAAGTTTGACTTTTGAGCAAATCTTGAGTTTTCTTGATGAATCATGATCAACCCTTGATCAAATGATGAATGTCACTTCAAAATGAGGATGTTGACCAAAAATCAGAAGTTTTGACTACATGTTGACCACATTTGACTTTTGTCAATCTGTTGATTTTCAACCATCTAAGCAATTGTCGAAATTTGACCTATGAGGCTTGAATCTTGTCATGGAGGCTCTTTGAAGCATATGAGGAGGCATGATGATCATTGGAGGTGTTGAGAACCTATCTTGATCTGAGAATTTCCAAACCCTAATTTGGGTTGATTGTGTAGGAGAGGGTTTGTCTGATCAACCCTTGAGGAATCCTTGGGCATGGATATATAGAATGTCTTGAATAATAGGAGGGAAAATTTTGGGGTATGACAATATCACCCGATAAAAATAATCCCATCTCTTTGCTTGCCGCTATACGCTGTGATTACCTACCAACTAATGGTATGGATAACACTATTCTAAAGGCATAAAACAACACGAAATCGACCATTACGGTAGGTAATAAGACATTTAGTTGCTTGCTCTATCAAAACACTTTTTGCACCTCACACTTTTGTCAAAGTTCAAACACTTTTCAAAAACAAAACATTTAGAACACTTTGTATACATTCCTACATGAATCATTACAAAGTCAAAGTGAAATGCCTTTTCAAAACATTTTGTCAAACACACGAGAAAACAATTTTTAAAGATGAGCTAGAAACAACTAAGAGCCGTAGATAACTACGGATGGAAAGGGTGTTAATACCTTCCCTTTCATAACTTTCTCCTTACTCAGAATCTAACGAAGGTCTTTTACATTCTTTTCACCTTCCCTTAATTGGATAAAAGAAAAGTCGGTGGCGACTCTTGTTATCCGCAACATTTGCGATAAAATGCAAAACAAATCTCAAAGTCAGTTCTCCCACCGTATTACACCCAGAAACTATGATGCCAATGCTAGCTGTGAGTTCCATTCTAGAACGTTGGGGCATAATATTGAGAACTGTTACGCATTCAAATGCAAAGTGCAAGATTTAATTGATTCAAAGACTATTGAATTAGAAGCTCGACCGCAGGCTGCTGGACCAAATGTCACCCAGAACCCGATGCCGCGTCATGGGGTTGTTCAAGCCGTGATGGGAGATGGGGAGGTCCTTAATTTGATAATGGATGTTGACTTGGTGAAAACACCGTTACCTTTTGTCAAAGACTACTTGATCAAGAGAGGTGTTTTCACAGTTGTAAAATTTGTTTGTGAGAGTTGAGAACATTGCTTAAATGGTTGTACCGTCGAAGGATGGCATTCAATATTTGATTAGTAGCGGCCAGTTGTAATTTTATCGGATCAGAAAGGATAAGAAGGTTGAAACATGTGGTGTATCTGTAATTACTATCCCTTATTGTCTCATTGTTATATCTGCACCAACAAAACTCGTTCCGTTGGCAATTACTACACCCGATCCCTTGCCATATGAAAGTGACAAAGTTGTGCCATGGCATTATGGATCGGAAGTCTATTATCATGGTGTGAAACAGGAAGATGCCTCCTCCTCTTCTAAGAAGGACGACGTGTTGGATGTTGCTAATGCTTATAACATTGTGGGAAATGGCGGTATGACCAGAAGTGGGCGAATTTTCTCTAATCCGGTAATACAATCCAATGCGGAAGTTGTTGCTAAAGCTAAGGGCAAGAAGCCCATGAAGCAACCAGAATTACAAAGCGCCAATTCTGATCTTGAGAAGTATGTAGAGGAGATTATGAAATTTATCCGTAAGAGTGACTTTCGGGTGATTCATCAGCTTTCCCAGACGTCCGCTAAAATTTCTATCCTCTCTTTGCTACGAGATTCAGAAGCACACAATAATGCTTTAATGAAGCTATTTAGCACCGCCTTCGTGCCACAAGAGATATCTGTGAGGAAGTTTGAAAATGTGTGTGCAAGTATATCAGCTAACAATGGTTTGGGGTTTCTTGATTGTGATATTCCTCGAGGTTCAGAACCATAATAGAGCATTGCATATCTCCATGGAGTGTCGGGGCACTACTTTGTCCCGCGTGTTGGTGGATATTGGTTCCTCTCTCAATGTAATTCCCAAATCAGCATTGATGAAGATTGACTACGGTGGTCTTGAACTCTGGCCTAGTGATCTAATTGTTAAAGCATTTGATGGTTCGATGCATCTTGATTGGACTTCCCATCAAAGTTGGCCCTCAACTTTTCGTTAAAACATTCTTTATCATGGACATTAAACACCCTCTTGTTTCCTCTTAGGCCGTCCATGGATTCACAAAGCCGGGCGGTCACATCTCTCTTGACGGAAATACTGTTGAAGGAAAACTATCACGATCTGCGCTAAAGAAGAATACATTGTGAGCCATCTTACTTCCTTCCAATATGTTGAGGTTGTTGGTGAGATTCATGAAACTCTATTTCAAGTCTTTGAAATAGTGCATAGTTGAAGACTCCTCAACAGGAGGAGGTTAAGAAAGACAAGCCGAAATCTTCCATGGCATCTTTGAGAGATGCAAAAGCTGTGGTTGAAGCTGGACGCCCTGAAGGTTGGGGCAGTGTGGTGGAGGTAGCACCTAAATTCAACAAGTTCGGGTTGGGCTTTGACCTTGTTTTGCACCGTCAGATTCTGAAAGCACCCAATTTGGCTACTCTTGTGAGGTTTTCTTGCGCCAGCATCATTCCCAGACAGGAAAATACTGTGGATGATTCAGACAATGAATTTGATATTGATAAATGGATCCACCCCAGTGTCCCTGGTGTGGAGTTGAACAACTGGACCTCGGAAGACTACATCCTAGTCACGATGGTCAAAGAGTAATTTTCTTTTGTTTTTGTTATCATGCAAATAATTAATGTGCTCTGCCCAAGTCACAGTAAATCATGTGTAGGGCCACCATGTTTGCATTCACAGCTTTTTACCATGAAATAAAAGAACGTCTTTTCATTCAAATGTTTTGTTCCCTTTCTTTCCATTTTACATCACAATTTTAAAGCATAAAATAGCAATGCTTTATTTTCTTTTATCATAAAAAAACTAAAATAAGCATTAAAATCAATCATGCAAATATAATCCCACACACCTAATGGATCCCTTTGATAACGACTGTCACTCTTTATGACTTTTATAATCCGATCAACCAAGCGAAGAAGAAGGTGAGGAAGATTGTGAACTCCTGAAGAGTTAGCAAGAATGTTAAAGTAAGAGAAAAGGTTATCCAACCGCATCGGAAGAGATTGAGAAAGTGAATATGGGAAATTCTGATGTGATTAGAGAGGTTAAAGTCGGGACCACTTTAGAAGACAGCATGAAGAAAATATTGATTGAACTTCTCTGAGAGTATTCAAACATCTTCGCCTAGTCTTATGAAGACATGCCTGGGTTGGATACCGATATCGTTGTGCACAAGCTACCTTTGAAAGAAACATCCTCTGTTAGCGAAACTTGAAGAACTCACGAGATGTCTAAGAAGATCAAAGAGGAAGTCTAGAAACAACTTGATGCAGGCTTTTTGAAAGTCATCTCTTATCCTTCATGGGTTGCCAACATTGTTCTTGTGTCCAAAAAAGACGGGAAGGTCAGAATGTGTGTGGATTATAGGGATCTAAACAGAGCCAGTCCGAAAAATGACTTTCCTCTTTGGTTTCATCTCAATTGGAGTTTCCATGCTCAATAAAACTTCAAAACAAAAAGTTGACTTTTTGTTGACTTTGAAAAGGACCTGTAATGTTTTGATCCATATTTTCCAAATGAAGCATTTTTTGAACATTCTTGTGAGACATGAAGTTGTAGAGAATTGAATTTCCTTCAAAATGAGAGTTGGTGGAAAAATTTCTGATAAAGTATGAAGAAGTTATGATCAGTCAAAGTTGAGTTGACTTTTCACTAGAAAACCCTAATTTGGAAAGTTTGACTTTTGAGCAAATCTTGAGTTTTCTTGATGAATCATGATCAACCCTTGATTAAATGATGAATGTCACTTCAAAATGAGGATGTTGACCAAAAATCAGAAGTTTTGACTACATGTTGACCACATTTGACTTTTTGTCCAATCGATTTTCGACCATCTAAGCAATTATGCGGAAATTTGACCTATGAGGCTTGAATCTTGTCATGGAGGCTCTTTGAAGCATATGAGGAGGCATGATGATCATTGGAGGTGTTGAGAACCTATCTTGATCTGAGAATTTCCAAACCCTAATTTGGGTTGATTGTGTAGGAGAGGGTTTGTCTGATCAACCCTTGAGAATCCTTAGGCATGGATATATAGAATGTCTTGAATAATAGGAGGAAAATTTTGGGGTATGACAATATCACGGTAAAAATAATACCAACTCTTTGCTGCTGCTATACCACTAGTTACCTACCAACTAATGGTATGGATAGCACTATTCTAAAGGAGCATAAAACAACGAAATCGACCATTACGAGTAGGTAATAAGACTTTTAGTTGCTTTCTCTATCAAAACACTTTTGCACCTCACACTTTTGTCAAAGTTCAAACACTTTTCAAAAACAAAACATTTCGAACACTTTGTATACATTCCTACATGAATCATTACAAAGTCAAAGTGAAATGCCTTTTCAAAACATTTTTGTCAAACACCTGAAAGCAATTTTTAAAGATGAGCTAGAAGCAACTAAGAGCCGTAGATAACTACGGATGGAAAGAGTGTTAATACCTTCCTTTTCATAACCTTCTCCCTTACTCGAGAATCTAACAAAGGTCTTTTACATTCTTTTCACCTTCCCTTAATTAGATAAAAGAAAAGTCGATGGCGACTTGCTATCCATGACATTTGCGATAAAAAGCAAAACAAATCTCAAAGTCGGTTCTCCCCGTATTACACCGAAACTATGATGCCAATGCTGGTGAGTTCCATTCTAGAGCGTTGGGGCATAATATTGAGAAGCGTCGCATTCAAATGCAAAGTGCAAGATTTAATTGATTCAAAGACTATTGAATTAGAAGCTCGACCCAGTGCTTTGGACAAATGTCACCAGAACGATGCGCGTCATGGGGTTGTTCAAGCCGTGATGGGAGATGGGAAGTCCTTAATCTCATAATGGATGTTGACTTGGTAACGCCGTTACCTTTTGTCAAAGACTACTTGATCAAGAGGTGTTTTCACGGTTGTAAAATTTGTTTGTGAGAGGTGAAACATTGCTTAAATGGTTGTGCAAATCACGAAGGATGGCATTCAATATTTGATTAATGGCGGCCAGTTGTAATTTTATCGGATCGAGAAAGGATAAGAAGGTTGAAACATGTGGTGTATACGTAATTACTATCCCTTATTCTCTCATTGTTATATACACCAACAAAACTCGTTCGTTGGCAATTACTACACCGATCCTTGCCATATAAAGTGACAAAGTTGTGCCATGGAATTATGGATCGGATGCCTATTATCATGGTGTGAAGCAGGAAGATGTCTCCTCCTCTTCTAAGAAGGACGGCGTGTTGGATGTTGCTAATCGATAACATTGTGGGAAATGGCGGTATGACCGTGGCGAATTTTCTCTAATCCGGTAATACAATCCAATGCGGAAGTTGTTGCTAAAGCTAAGGGCAAAAGCATGAACAGCAATTACAAAGCATGATTACGATCTTGAGAAGGATGTAGAGAGATTATAAATTTATCCGTAAAGTGACTTTCGGGTGATTCATCGACTTTCAGGCGTCCTAAAATTTCTATCCTCTCTTTGCTACGAGATTGAAGCACAATAATGCTTTAATGAGCATTTAGGACTTCCTTCATTCCAAGAGATATCGTGGGAAGTTTGAAAATGTGTGTGCAAGTATATCGACTAACAATGGATTGGGGTTTCTTGATTGTGATCTTCCTCAGTTCGGAACCATAATGAAACCTTGCATATCTCCATGGAGTGTGGGGCACTACTTTGTCAGCGTGTTAGTGGATATTGGTTCCTCTCAATGTAATTCCAAATCGGCATTGATGAAAATTGACTACGGTCTTGAACTACGGCATAGTGATCTAATTGTTAAAGCATTTGATGGTTCGAGCGATCATCTTGGAGGTGGACCTCCCCATCAAAGTTGCCCTCAACTTTTCGTTAAAACATTATTTATCATGGACATTAAACACCTCTGTTTCCTCTTAGGCCGTCCATGGATTCACAAAGCGGGCGGTCCATCAACTCTTGACGGAAAATGAAATACCTGTTGAAGGAAAACTATCCTGATGCGCTGAAGAAGAATACATTGTGAGCCATCTTACTTCCTTCAATATGTTAAGGTTGATGGTGAGATTCATGAAACTCTAGTTCAAGTCTTTGAAATAGTGCATAGTTGAAGACTCCTCAACAGGAGGAGGTTAAGAAAGACAAGCCAAAATCTTCCATGGCATCTTTGAGAGATGCAAAAGGCATCAGTTGAAGTGGGCCCACGAAGGTTGGAAGCGTTGTGGTGGAGGTAGCACCTAAATTCAACAAGTTCGGGTTGGGCTTTGACCTTGTTTTACACCGTCAGATTCTGAAAGCACCCAATTTGGCTACTCTTGTGAGGTTTTCTTGCGCCAGCATCATTCCCAGACAGGAAAATACTGTGGATGATTCAGACAATGAATTTGATATTGATAAATGGATCCACCCCAGTGTCCCTGGCGTGGAGTTGAACAACTGGACCTCGGAAGACTACATCCTAGTCACGATGGTCAAAGAGTAATTTTCTTTTGTTTTTGTTATCATGCAAATAATTAATGTACTCCTTGAAAGGCGATAAATCATGTAATATAGAGGCCACCATGTTTGCATTCACAACTTCTTACCATGAAATAAAAGAACGTCTTTTCATTCAAATGTTTTGTTCCCTTTCTTTCCATTTTACATCACAATTTTAAAACGCAAAATAGCAATGCTTTATTTTTCTTTTATCATAAAAAAAACTAAAATAAGCATTAAAATCAATCATGCAAATATAATCCCACACACCTAATGGATCCCTTTGATAACGACTCTGTTATCACTCTTTATGACTTTTATAATCCGATCAACCAAGCCGAAGAAGAAGGTGAGGAAGATTGTGAACTCCCTGAAGAGTTAGCAAGAATGTTAAAGTAAGAGGAAAAGGTTATCCAACCGCATCAGGAAGAGATTGAGAAAGTGAATATGGGAAATTCTGATGTGATTAGAGAGGTTAAAGTCGGGACCACTTTAGAAGACAGCATGAAGAAAATATTGATTGAACTTCTCTGAGAGTATTCAGACATCTTCGCCTAGTCTTATGAAGACATGCCTGGGTTGGATACCGATATCGTTGTGCACAAGCTACCTTTGAAAGCATCCTCTGATAGCGAAACTTGAAGAACTCATCACGAGATGTCTAAGAAGATCAAGAGGAAGTCTAGAAACAACAGTGCGAGCTTTTGAAAGTCATCTCTTATCCTTCATGGGTTGCCAACATTGTTCTTGTGTCCAAAAAAGACGGGAAGGTCAGAATGTGTGTGGATTATAGGGATCTAAACAGAGCCAGTCCGAAAGATGACTTTCCTCTTTGGTTTCATCTCAATTGGAGTTTCCATGCTCAATAAAACTTCAAAACAAAAAGTTGACTTTTGTTGACTTTGAGGACACATAATGTTTTGATCCATATTTTCCAAATGAAGCATTTTTTGAACATTCTTGTGAGACATGAAGTTGTAGAGAATTGAATTTCCTTCAAAATGAGAGTTGGTGGAAAAATTTCTGATAAAGTATGAAGAAGTTATGATCAGTCAAAGTTGAGTTGACTTTTCACTAGAAAACCCTAATTTGGAAAGTTTGACTTTTGAGCAAATCTTGAGTTTTCTTGATGAATCATGATCAACCCTTGATCAAATGATGAATGTCACTTCAAAATTAGGATGTTGACCAAAAATCAGAAGTTTTGACTACATGTTGACCACAGTTGACTTTTTGTCCAATACAACTGATTTTCAACCATCTAAGCAATAGTTTGAGAAAATTTGACCTTTGAGGCTTGAATCTTGTCATGGAGCTCTTTGAAGCATATGAGGAGGTGATGATCATTGGAGGTGTTGAGAACCTATCTTGATCGAGAATTTCCAAACCTAATTTGGGTTGATTGTGTAGGAGAGGTTTGTCGTCAACCCTTGAGGAATCCTTGGCATGGATATATAGAATGTCTTGAATAATAGGAGGGCAAATTTTGGGTATGGCTGCCTGTTCAATCTTCTTATCTTTGGAAGGGATAGATTGACATGCTTGCACAACCTAGAGGTGAAGATGATTGAACACTCGAGTACACGAAATTTTGCACTCATGAATTGTTGATGTATAGGAATGGGCTTATAGATGCCATTCGAGAGAAAACTGGAGACTTATTTGGAGAAAGGTGTCGTTAGACTTGAGATTGTCGCCTGGATAGGAGAGACGTCGGAGATGGGCTTAAGATGCCATCCGGAGAGATTGATGCTGAGGAATGGGCCGTACGCTAGGCTCTATAGATATTCCTGAAAGTAGAGGAGATGGGCTTAAGATGCCATTCGGGGAGAGTCGTACGTTAGACTCTGCACTCGTCTTTGAATGAAGTTATTAGTTTGTATTGGTTTTTTAACCAAATATAAGCGATACGAAAGTGGAGAAATGTCGACAAATATCGGAGATGGGTTTAAGATGCCATCCAGGGTAGGCCCGTAAATGGCGGACTCACCTTGTTGATAATAAGAGAGCGTCGGAATCAATCTTTCGTCTTGATTTCTCTGAGGGGATAATAGGCATAGTGCGGATAGCTTCCCTATTGTGCTTCGGGTGTTGATCCAATGCCTGTTGTCGGAGGAAAACTCAAGTAGTCGTTCGGATAAGGTTTCCCGTCTGGCTTCGGGTATTAATCCTGGACTCATGGTCATGATCGTCTTTGACCTTTCGTTTAGAAGTGATTTCCACTAACGGGAAAAGAAGAGAAATTTTGCGGGATAATTGTTAGACTTATCAGTTATGATGCATGCTTATGTATATATTTATGTGCACATGTTATGACTTTTATACACAATGTAGAAATGCGTATATATGTTCAAAACATATCCATCTTGAGGAATGTAGACATACGCTAAAGGTTCGGCCATTGGAGGATGAAACCGCGAAAACCACGACTTGGAATAAGAATAGGTGACTTTGATTTCTCCGATGCACTATCGACCAAGTTTGATCCGGACCTTCTTTGTTGAGGAATAAAGATAGGAGATGCTCGCTGAGGATCTTGTCGTAGATCCCCTGGGGATGGGGAAGTGAAAGTAACTGTTTGGGGTCTTGTATTCGACCCCCGGGATAATAGAGCGGGAACACTACTGTTGGGATCACGTGCATAGATCCGTTGGGGAGTAAAGTAGTTTTCTCCGATGCCTATTAGACCAAGTTTAGTCGGGATATTCTTGCAAGGGAAGAGATATTCTGCTGTGGATGAATACCTCTGCTGGAGACCCATTGCTAGGGGATGTGCCGTTGAGGAAGGCTTGTGGCGAGCGATGGCTCTGTGGAGATCGTACTCTGTGGGGAATGTGTTAGTGACTTTCGTCGTCATCTCAATTCCTAAAGCCTGCAGTAAGTACTTTTGTATGTCTGCTTTTCGCATGTTTGTAAACAGATTTTTATTGTCAGATGCATATAATCATTCAAAGCAATCATTGGACTTTGTGCAAAAAACAACAAAAACAAACACTTTGTGAAAAGAAAGAAACTTGTATTAATTTGAACAGGTGGCGTATGGCCAAGTAGTTTGTATACATAGAAAGTAAAAAGCTATGTGGAAACAATCTTGTTAAGTTCCAACTATGCTAGTACTCATATATTTCGACCATCTCATCTCCTTGCCGTCAGTTGAAAGTGAGTGAATTGATCTTCGCCATTTGAATCTTGAATGCTGATAGTAGTCTGTAGATAGGTGATCTGGACGAGACATAGTCGTACGCTTAAATCCCTAACTTTTTCCTAGACCGCTGTCATACCCCAATTTTTGACCTAATATACCACCTTACATTTACATCATTGCATAACTAACAATTCAGACAACATTAATCGGGTATAGCATTCACAGGTCAAAATTAGGGTTTCATCAGATTTTCATCTGATTCAAGAGGCAACCAATTAGGGTTTGAGTTTTTCTCACCTCATTTGATCTATCTTGATCAAATCATCAACCTCTGATCATCAAATATCCAAGTTTTCTCATAGATCAATCAAGGATCGACCAATTAGGGTTTTGATCGAGCATGAGCATTCTCTGACTTTTTGAACAAGAAATGACTTTTTTGGATAGAGATTGGTCATTATATCTTAGATACAACATATTGACCTAATTTCTGGATTCAAAACATCACAGAAGTTCACAGACTTCATTAGTCAATTTCTGAAACATCTGATGAAAATTCATCTGCACAGAAAAGTCAAACTTTGAATTTTGGTCAAATTTTTCAAAACAAAACTTTTTCAATCATCAAAATACTTCAAATGATCCATCATGATCATAAAAATCAAAGAATTTGAAAAGTCAACAAAAGTCAAAAGTTTCTATACTTAGAAAAATTTCTAAGTGTTGAAATTTCTTATTTTTTCCAAACTTCATGCCATTTTTTCACCTAGTTCCGATTTGAATTGGAAAAAACTCAAAACATGAAAGTTGTAGCTTGTGAAACAAGCTTTCCAAAATGTCCAAGAACTCATAAATCTATGCAGTCTAGCTATACTTTTGAAATTGAAACATAAGGCTCCATGAACTTGATTTTCAAAAGTCAAAACTTCAAATTATAGGTCATTTTGTGATTTTCTCTTCTAGAACACTTGCCTTGCCAAATTAGGATAAGCTGATAAAAATCAGTGAAGTATTAATTGAGGATTGGATCAAGTTGGAAAGAATAACACATGGTAAAAAAGGAAACTTCCTTTTTCTTTACAAAATACCTTTCTTACCCCTTAAGTTAACTTTTTTACCAAAAGCTTGTACTCTTGCCTAACAATTTCAGAGACATTGGCCTATAAATGGATCATGATTTCAAGTTCAAAACTACACCAAAGTAATGCCAAGACATACTTTCCTTCCACTTTCTCCAATTTCTCAAATCATAGTTCAAAATGGAGAGATCATGCAATTTTGAATAATTGTGAATGAACATGAAATCTTTGGTGTCAAACATGCTCTAATATCACTATCAAACTTGTTTACAACTTAAAATCAAACTGAAAACAAGTAAAAATAAAAAATCACTTTTCATTTTTTCAAACTTCCAAAACTGCCATAAGCATTCGAATTCATGGTTTTAATGGAACAAGTTGTGTTCTAATCATCCTAACACCTTCCATGTACCTCATATACATGATTCAAATCCTTAACAACCATCTGTAACAACTCAAGACATGATTTCCAATTTCCATTTTGAGTCTGTGCAGGTTGACTTGTGTAGCTCGATTCAAGCAAGCTCGAAGCAAGCAGACCATCCACATAGCTTCCACATGAGCCGATGATGCTGTAGCAATCAAGAAACAAGTTCTGGAAACACTCTTGCACTGAATCCGATCTCCACTTGAACAGGTATGAACATGAACTTGGATATTGAGATTCTTTGAATTTAAATGCAAAAACTCTTGGCCAATCTCTTTCTGCACTCATCACGATCATAAGCCCTAAAAAAAAATCAAAGAATCATCAATCATACATCATTTAATTTAGAAAAGTCAGTTCTAGGGTTCTTCGTGGTTCCCAGAAATTTAAGCATGATAGGTCAAAGATAAATGCAATTAACATCTGCCATCGTGTTCGTTGTTCAAAATCGAGCAACTTTCATTTTTATTTCATTGAATTTCATTGAGAAATGAAGATTTTAGCATGGATTATTGGCGAAAATCAAAACGAAGAACATAGCTTGCGCGCGTGTTCTTGAGTTTTTTTTAAATTCAAATATTCCAATATCTTGTTTACACGTGTTCTGGATTCATAAACACCAAGGCGCGTTTGTCTCAGTGGTTTCTAGCTCGCCCTTAAGGTTTTCTGCCACGTATGCTACCCTTTTGTCATGAGTTCAATCCTCCTCAAGACCATTCTTTTTTCAAACTTTTCCATATTTTCATGTTTTTACAAAACTTTCATTTTTTTAACCAATCAAAACTCCTCATTTGAGGTGATTTTTGTACCTTGTCAATAAATATATCTATTTATGATTATACAAAAATTTTCAGAAAAACTTTCATCGATTATATTTTAATTGGCCAAACGACGTTACGAGCATTTTAAAACACCTTTTAAAGGTGAATTTTCAAGTTTTCGACTTCGATTCTTTTCAAAACTTCTCATAAATGAACTTCACATTTCAAAATTTCAAAATCATTTTCAAAACTTTTCATCAAACTTGCATCTTTTTACCATGATCGATCCGATTTAAGCGATAAAACCGATTCGCTTTCTCTGATTTCTCGATCGATCTGGGCCTCCCTCAGTGTAAGTCCCATAACATTCTTTTGTACATAATATTTCTTTGTACATATCCAATTCTTTCAAACACATATAAATTTTATTCATGCATAATCAGGATACTTCTTTTATACTCAAGAACAAACAAACTTCGATAGTTTGTTTTCATTTCACTTGTGTATACTCAAACCAACATTGTTTATGTACATACACATTTTTCTTGTACATATCAAATTCTTTTCATAAACTTTTATCTGTATATAACACAGATACTTTTTTTGTAAATACTCAAACACAGATAAACTTTAATCTTTCGTTTCTGTTTCATCTGTACACTCAACTGAATACCATTGATATTGAAAGGAGCATTATTCCCTGTGAAACTGCTTTCAAATCAATGGGCCTCCCTTATGGTGTATGTCCCAACCATCCTATGTACATCCATCTTTCTATGTACATAAATACTCGTTCGTGTACATACTCATTTCCTTGTACACAGTTCAAACTTGTAAATAATCAAGTTACGCTCGTTTCAAACGTTCGTTTCACAGACACTTGTTTATATTTCATAAACTCTTGTAAATAAACATCATGCATTGTTTATATTTCTTTTATAAACTCCTGTGAATACATATCACACACACACACACACTTGCTTATACAACTGTCTAGTTATAACATAACAATTAGACTAATCAATAGGTTCCCCACAATAGCCTCCGCTTGGGCTTTATATAAGATAATTCATCACCGGCATGAGTTTAGCCTCTATTGGGCTTTATACAAGATAACTCTCACGAGTTAGCCTCCTCTTAGGCTTCATATAAACTCATTCATATGAGTTTAGCCTCCGCTTAGGCTTCATATAAGAAAACACTCCCATTGAGTCAACCTCCTCTTGGGCTTGTTCAAAGAACTCCTCATTGAGTTTAGCCTTCTCTTGGCATCATACAATGAAAGAGATAGGAAATCTCTAAGGCCTCCTATTGGGCTTCAATACAAAGAATCACCAGCGTTAGGATAGAACCACAGAAAGTATAATTTCCGGTGAAATTGCTTTCTTTCAAAAGGATGGTTGTCGGTGAAATCCTTTTAACACAAAAGCCGACCATACCTATAGCTTCCTCTTGAGCTTCATACAAGGACCCTCGATGACCCTCGGAATGCCTCCTCTTGGGCTAACAATACAAGGACCCATGGGCTTCTTAAAAGCATCCCTTTAATTCAATCAATTTCTCCTTGAGATTTAGACATCTATCATCTCTATGGAAGAAGTATCTCATCTATTACATCACTGATCAAAAACTTTTCAAACTCTTTTCAAACAAAACATCTCTTAATTGTAAGTGGTAGCGCTTGTACACTCAAGCAAAACACCCAATGCTTCAGATTAAAAGATTCAATCACCTTTTTTTCAAACATCTTTCTTAAACATGTAAGTGGTAACGCTTGTATACTCAAGCAAAACACCTATAACTTACGATGAAAGATTTTTAATCAAACTTTCAAAAATGTATGTGATGAAATAGATTAGATACATTTTTCATTAAGATGACATTTTTACATCTCTTACTAACATCCGTTGCTTTCCACTAGCATAAGTGGGAACTACGATTACTCTGACTTTCTCAACATCCTTTTGAGAATACGTAGGCACAAGGTCTCATCCTTGCCGAGCAAATTTCTTTCTCCCTCAGACCAAATAAACCATAGATCCCTTTAGATCCGAGCTACAAATGCTTTGATTCCCACTAGGGGATATGTATGCAGAAGATCCATAGATCTTTTCGAGCATAATAATAACAAAACCTAGAATCCCACATAATCTATCATTCTTAAAATCCCAAAGGAGAAACTTTCCCAATCATAGAAATAGCAATTAAAACACACAAACATATCAAACGTATTCATATATAAAGCTATAGATAACTATATATATTTAGGGTGCTCCATCTATTCCTTTATATAACAATCCCCTTTCAAGAATCTCCCCAATGCGTTGCGTCTAGTTTGCGTAGTGAATTCACATATCAATATCAATTGAGGGTATTACAGCTTTCCCCTTTTTCATAATCATTAAATCATCTTTCTTGTGTTGAAAATAATAAAGCTTGATGCTCATGGCATCTTTATAAACAAATCAAAAGAGTAAATCGTTTCGAGCCAGAGAATCTGAATTCACATTCAAATCCTCTAGCGCGTCACCTTTTAACGCGAACAGGAAAAATGGCGAATCTGCTGGGGAGTACGCTCAAACTTTGATTTTCAAAAAAAAATGTGACTCTGCTCATAGAGCACCAAGCTTTTTTGTTTTCAAAAAAAGAAAAGAAAGGGGATAAGCTTTCATATTGTGCATATATCTGTTTTTCTTTATTGTGTGTTTCGCGATTTCATCTGATGGAAAGAAATCCTACCCCGGATTTAAAAAACATTTTAAGATATAGGTGGGGGTATTAATACGTGAGAAGTTTCAATACTTACGAAGTTAATATTCCCCTCTCAGTGGAGGTTGTCTTGGGAGTATTTGTGTTTAGCAAGTATTTGCGAAGACATTTTACTTTCAAGGGAACTTGAGAAGCTGAGTGGGTTGTAGAACACATAACCCATCCTGGCCATTTAGGATGTAGTGCAGAGATTATTCGGGCGTAAGCCTAGAGTAATTGTCATGCGAGACTACGATCAGGCGAGTTTCTCTTGAAAAATATTATTGGACCATCGGTATTCAACAAATCCGATAATATTTCAAAGAGAGTGTTGAGCTGTATTATCGATAGAACCGTTTCACGGATGAGTAAGCCCTTAGAACTTAACCACGTTGATTCTTATCGTTGGCCTCATGCTCGTGACTTCGAACGCTTTCCCGTGTGTATAACTACTAACCATGTTTGCTGCATTCATGCATTCATTCATTCAAAAAAAAAACACTTCATTTCTCTTCCCATTTCCAAAGAATTTAGAGATTTTTTCTTTGTAAAATATTTTAGGTTAGAGTGATGGACGTCGGAGAGAAGATTCACCAAGAGATACAGTTTTAGAATTCACGATGTAGGAAAGTTGAAAGTTAGCATCCTTGGTAGAAGATCCCTCGGTTTAAAAAACGCTATGGAACTCTTTTAACTCTTTTGAGCTAACGTTGATGAAGGACTTCTCAAAACTTCCGTTCGGTTCTGATCGATCTATCTTCACTTTCCCGATTATTAGTTGATGCCTACTTTGGAAAATGCGCATCTAGGTATCTCGATGTCGGACAAAGTACCTTTCAATGGTTTGGAAGCCATTCCTAAGTCACGATCATTGCAACAATGACTCACATAAAATGAGATAGACAAAACCTAACTACGGAGGAAAACTCTTAGGACTAACTTCAAAGTTCCTAATGGAGAAGGCTCTCAAATTCTGGCCGTTAGTATGGTAGCCTTTGAAGCTATTTTAGCTTTGCTCCTCTATGGATTGGTGTTATTTCCCAACGTCCCAAATTTCGTTGATATTAACGCCATAAGGATCTTTCTGATTAGAAATCCCGTTCCCACCTTTCTTGGTGACACGTACGTCTCTATTCATCATAGGAATCGTCAAGGAGACGGAACTATCGTGTGTTGTGTACCTCTGTTTTTCAAATGGATTACCTCACACTTGCCTAAATCTCCTATCTTCCCATGAAAACAAGGCAGTGGCATTGGTCTCGAAGACTCATGTCTCTTCCAAACGACGATATCCATTGGTATACCTTGGCAGACAATGAGATGGAAATCATTGAGAGCTGTGGAGAATTTGCCAACGTACCTCTCATTGGTACAAAAGGAGGAATCAACTACAACCCTTTCCTGGCGAGACGTCAACTCGGATACGCAAATTCTAGTAAACCTCTTGGATTCTGGTGAAAGCTACTTCTGAAGGAGAGGATTCCGGGTTGAAGGCCAAAATGATCAAAGCTTGGCATCACATCCGAAGAAAAGAAAAGGGAAAGCAAAAGAATTGTGCCATGAAACCTACACTTCTTGGTAAAGAAAAGAGCGAAGGAATTTGAATGCCTTACGCTTATGAGGATCCCATGTTCTCAATCGCTTCCAAATCAACAAATTTTCCCGTTGAAGCTGTGGGAGAATACCAAGAAGCCTTGACCAAAATAAGGTTTGAGAAAGAAGCTTTGGAAAAAAAATTCCTTAAGACTAACCTTGAGAATGAAAAGCTCAAGAAGCAAGTCAAAGATCATGAAAAACGCTTTACTTCCAAGACAGAATGGCTCATGGAAAGATGAGAAGATTCGCGGGAAGGATAATGCAATCGATACGTCAAGGAAAGGAAAAGCTTGAGGAAATGACAACCAGATCCCGCTCCCAACGAGTGGAAGAGTCATCCCAAGCTAAAGCCAAGAAAGTGAACTAAAAGCTCACTATGGAAGGAAATCCTGAAGTTGAAGCTACATCAAGCCTTTGGATCTTCATCCGACGAAGACATTTAATTTAGTTTAGTTTGTAATTTTATCATTTATTTTATCATTTGTATGAGCAATGCTCCAACAAAAAACAATTGTTGTAATCTTCTTTCAATAATCAATAAAATTAAGTGTTTTCCATCAAATATTTGCGAAATATCTCTTTTAGCGTAAATTCTTTGGAAATATTTCTTTACAATCATAATCATGCATCATATTTTGCATTTAAGTCATCGTCTAGAGTCGATACTTGCAGTTTGAGCAGTTTGAGCAGATAGGAAAGATCGTCAAGTACGGCGTCTTAGAATTCTCGACGCGTCCACAATAACTCGAACATACGATACAAGATCAAAAGAAGAAAAGTAATGGAAGGATTTGAACAAGAGAATGTTGAACTTGGTATGGTAGTAACACTACAAGAAGAAGTGGAGACTCACATCTTTGGTCAACTCATTGTACAATGCAAATTCAACAAAGCGACATCGAAGGTCAAAATCAACGGCAATTTGAGATACTACTACTCGATTTCAACTGCGCATGACTAGTAGCTCACTCTTGATGTGCGGAAGGCTATCCATGGGGCATGCCTTTTAACTTTGGCATAGGTTTCGCAACCGACTTCTCAAACAACCTCGCTTGAAATACCTACTGCGTGAGAACTCTACATTTACTAGCATGGAATAACTCTTCCACAAGTAACAATGCCGGTTTCTCAACCGATCATGACGAACTCAGCTTCCGTAGTGCACGCTACCATAGACGAAGAAGTTCACCATACTCCAGGAAGTAACTCAAATCCACGTGGTTCAATGGAGAATCTCCAGGAACAGCTCCTCAAAATGCAGCTTGAGATAAAAACAATTCGAGGGAAAGAATTGTTTGGAAAAAACGCCCAGGATCTGTGCTTAGTTCCTCGCGTAAGGATACCTGCAAAATTCAAAATCCCTGACTTTGAAAAATACAAAGGGAACTCCTGTCCACAAAGTCATCTCACGATGTATGCTAGGAAAATGTCCACATACAACGATGATCACCAGTTGCTAATCCATTACTTCCAAGACAGTCTCACCGGTGCCGCACTGAAGTGGTACATGGGTTTAGACAGCACGAATATCCAAACATTCAACGACTTAGGTAAAGCTTTTGTCCAGCAATACAAATTCAACTTGGATATGGCTCCCGATCGGGATCAACTCCGCTCCATGTCTCAAAAGGAAAGAGAGACATTCAAAGAATATGCGCAACGATGGAGAGAAATTGTTGCCCAAGTCAACCCACCATTGGAAGAGAGAGGAGATGACTAAGGTATTCTTGAACACTCTAGGCTCATTCTACTAAGCGAATGATCGCTAAGCTCCGGAGATTTCAGAGGTGGTAAGCATGAATGCGATTAGAAGAAGGGTTCGAACGGGCCTAACCAAGGCAGGATCTTCTAGTGGGATAAAGAAGGTTGGAACAGTTTTCAAGGAAAAGGAACATGACATAGGAATGGTATCCAGAAACCACGCAAGAATGTCATTCAACAACGACGGTGATTGCCATAGCACCCCCGTCAACACAACTCAAACACGAGGTGCTCCATAATTTCAACAAAATCAACAAACTCAACAGCCTCGTCAACAGGCTCAGCAGTTTAACAACCAAAACCGTACGCCTCGGGTCACTCAGTTCGATCCAATTCCAATGACGTACATAGAACTTTACCCTGCGCTAATAGAAAGAAATCTGATACAGACAAGGTCACCACCTCCAATTCCAGAAAAATTACCGTGGTGGTACAAAACAGATGTATCTTGCCCTTTTCACCCAGGGGCACCAGACCATGACCTTGAGCATTGCATAGCATTAAAGGCAGAAGTACAGAGATTAGTAAGGTCTAATCTTGTTTCCTTTAGAAATACAAGTCCTAATGTGCAAGCCAATCCACTTCCCAGTCATAGTGGACACTCAGTGAATCTGATGCTAAGAAATACAGACAGGTACCTTGTCACAGACGTAAACTTGATCAGAGGGAACTTAGTGCATCTTCATGATACGTACAGTTCAATGAGCACCTTCACTAAACGCGATTCGCACTTGCCATATCGCTCAAAGATATTCAAGGATGTCCCACCATAAGCAGACATTCAACGATTGCTAGACATGGTGACTGCAAATCTGAGAAAGCAGAGATGACCATGATGTAAATACGATGGGCATTTTCCGCATGAGCTTTTAGTCTCGATATCAACTCGAAAAATCCGAAGTAAGCGTTATCATCCCTTGTTTCAATGTACCCAAGCATGTGGAGATTGAATACAATGGTTCCGACATTCCAACATCTCCTTTGGTGATTTGCCCACCGGTCTGTTCCATACAGTTCTACCAAGCAATTCCATACCAATACCATGCAACCACGATAGAGATGGGAAGGAGAAACCCATGCCTACATTTCCGCTAATGTCAATATAATCGGACGGTAACACGAAGTGGACGAGTACACGCTCATGCCACCAAGACCGCTGCGGCTCCTGTTGTTAGCAAAATCGTTAACATATCTTGAGAATCCATGACAATTCCCGTTGTTAACCTGAGACACAAATGTTGGTCCTCACGATAGAACCAACGTCCACGAACTTTGATGAGATAATAAAATTAATCAAGAAAAGCGATTACCGAGTCGTAGATCAATGATGCGGACTCCTTCCAAGATTTCCTAATCATCTTTGCTCCTCAACTCAAGCTCACCGAGAAGCTCTAATGAGGTACTAGACCAAGCCTATGTAGACCATGATGTGACTACGGACCGGTTTGGAGGTATTGTAAACATAACAACTTGCAATAATCTAAGTTTTAGTGACGAGGCTTCGGAAGAAGGGAAAGATCACAACTGGCCTGCACATCTCAATGATCGCCAATCCAGTTCCTGTCTAATGTATTGGTAGATCTTGGTTCATCTTTGAGCGTAATGCGAACCACACTCGCTGTTTGGCTTACAAAGGACACCAATGAAGTTCAATGACATAGTAGTAAGAGCTTCGATGGATCAAGGAAGTCGAGTTATTGGGAAGTTGATCTCCGATGACAATTGGTCCGCACACTTCCAATTACTTTCAAGCCATGGACGATGCCGTGCGTACGATTGTCTACTAGGAAGACCTTGGATCCGAGGTAGGAGCGATTCTACTCTCCATCAAAATTAAAATTCACGATAAATGGAAAGTTGGTGACCATCGGTGAACAAGCTTTGCTTGTAAGCCATCTATCCAGTTTCTCTTTCATCACGGCTAATGACGTTGAAGGGACACGTCTCCCCGAGCATCCGTTAGAAGATGAATCTACCAGCAAAAGCAGATCATCTATCTCTTCATATAAAGCTGCTCGAGATCGTGAAAGTGGCATCTTGAGGATGGGGACAGGTAATCAAACTGTCAAAAGAGCAAAAAGCCGGACTCGGGTTCACACGTATTCTTCAAGGACAAACAAAGGATGAAACACGTCCAATCAAAGAAGTATTCAACGATGGGGTTTCTAAACCATCCTCAAGAAGTTAGCGTTGTAACCATTGAAGAGGATGAAGATGATCCCTTTGAATATGAAGAGTGGAGCACTTATTTAAACAGCCCTGAATATGTATCTCAAGAAGAGTTGTATGCGCCGACTGATCAATTCAAAGACATGTCCCTGCAGCAATATGAAAATCCACCTGTCCCTGCTGAAGTTTGGGATACCTTGGGAGAACCAAGTGGCAAATTCGACTACATGGTGAAATACACTGCGCCAGAAAGCTCGAAGATCAGAATCGAAGATATCCAGCCCACTGGATGGGGTGATTCTTTTGAGTACCCTAGTCAATCGGAAGAGGAATATACGTCTTCTCAGCCTAATCAGCAAATCAAGATCCCAAACGAAGATCTCTGCTTCAACACGCCTATGGAATTCACCGAACCAGATCCTGGTTATCACTACATCAACATGATCACCGAAGATCAAGAGTGCGACTCGGGATACGATCTAGAAAGTGTCGCCGACAACGAGTCTCTTCACTCGGAAGATTGGAAGGTACATCCTCAAAATTTAACACAAAGATCAACAGGAAGCACATATGCTGTATCCCATACTTCCCGATCTATTAATCAAGAAGATCGCTTTAGCAGCACAAAAGGCAAGGGCCATCGTCCAGAGTCTTCAAAGCCTGCTCAGCCAGCAACTAAAGTCTACTCGAGGGTTAAACCAAGCGGAAAATTACCTGATTACCTCTACTTCCAAGGAGTTCGTCACTACTGGAAACCTGTTGAAGTTCAGACTAATGTTCATAGCTCTAAGTAGTTTATCTTTGCTTTTTGTTTTGAACTCTCGCCTAGCCCAAAGCGAAGAGATGTTTTATAGGGCTTAGCTTTTAAATAAATTTCTCTTTGTCTTGCCCAAGACAAATGAGTTTGTATTTTAGGGCCTTGATCATATTGTGAATCATAAATAAAATGCGTTGTTTTGATTCCACACTTTGTGTTTATTTTCATTTTTACCCTTTCTTGGAAATGATAATCCTAAAAAAACACAATAAACTAAACAAAAAAATCTTCAAAAATATAAAATTAATCTGCATACACTTTCACAAAAATCTTTTAAATAATCAAACATAAATCAAAAATGCAGATTAACAGATGGACCAATCCATTGAAAGCAATAACTCTATGCTCTCTCCCAACTTTGAAATCCCCTGTGAAGTCGCCGAGGAAGAAGTTGAAGAAGAGATCCCAGATGAAATTTCTAGACTGCTAAGGCACGATGAAAGGATCATTCAGCCTCATAAAGAACCTCTAGAAGCAATCAATTTGGGTTCTGAGGAAGATAAAAAAGAAGTAAATATCGGAGCTTCACTCAACAGCAGTGTCAAGGGCAAACTGATAAGACTTCTCAAAGAATATGTTGATGTGTTCGCTTGGTCCTACCAGGACATGCCGGGTTTGGATACCAGCATCGTGGAGCATCACTTGCCGTTAAAACCAGAGTGCCCACCAGTTAAACAAAACCTTATGAGAGTTCACCCTGAAATGGCCGACAAAATCAAAAAGGAAGTTCAAAAGCAGCTTGACGCTGGTTTCCTCGTCACTTCTGAATACCCTCAATGGTTAGCCAACATAGTACCTGTCTCCAAGAAAGATGGAAAGGTGAAATGTTGACTAAGGGACTTGAACAAAGCTAGTCAAGCGATTTCCACTACCGCATATCGACATGCTAGTGGATAGCACTGCAAAATTCAACGTCTTTTCCTTCATGGACGGTTTCTCTGGTTACAATCAGATCGGAATGGCTCCCGAAGACATGGAGAAGACATCCTTCATCACGCCATGGGGCACCTTTTGCTACAAAGTAATGCCATTTGGATTAAAGAATGCAGGCGCGACTTACCAGAGGGCAATGACTACTCTCTTTCACGACATGATGCACAAAGAGATCGAAGTCTACGTGGACGACATGATAGCAAAGTCTGACATTGAAGAAGAGCATATAGACTATCTCTTAAAGTTGTTTCAACGACTAAGGAAATTTCACTTAAATGAATCTAACAAATGCACCTTTGGGGTAAGATCTGGAAAACTCCTAGGTTTCATCGTCAGTCAAAAAGGAATTGAAGTTGACCCTGACAAAGTCAAGGCTATTCAAGAAATGCCTACGCCACATACGGAAAAGCAAGTAAGAGGATTTCTTGGACGATTGAATTCATCTCGATTCATCCTCGAGATGATGCTACACCGGGCCGATATTCAAAGCTTCTCCGCAAAGATCAAAAGGTTGTATGGACAGCCGATTGCCAAAAAGCGTTTGACAGTATCAAGGAGTACCTGTCAGAACCACCAATACTGATCCCTCCAGTTGAAGGAAGACCGTTAATCATGTACCTTACCGTACTAGAAGAGTCCATGGGCTGCGTACTTGGACAACAAGATGACACGGTGAAGAGGCATGCCATTTACTACTTGAGTAAAAGTTCACACAATGTGAAACTCGTTACTCCATGCTCGAGAAAACATGTTGCGCTTTGGTGTGGGCTTCAAACGTCTCCATGTACATGATCAATCACACGACTTGGTTAATCTCCAAAATGGATCCAATCAAGTACGTCTTTGAAAAGCGCCTTAGGGAAGAATCGTCGATGGCGGATCTTGCTATCGAATATGACATCAATCTGCGCTCAAAAAGCGGTCAAAGAAGCATTCTCGCCGATCACTTGGCTTATCAGCCGCTCAACGAATACCAATCTCTCAAATTTGACTTTCCAGACGAGGATGTTATGTACTTAAAGATGAAAGATTGTGACGAACCGCTACCTGGAGAAGGCCCAGATCCAGAATCCAGATGGGGCCTAATCTTTGATGGAGCAGTTAACGTTTTTGGCAATGGAATTGGGGCAATCATCATCACTCCCGAGGGTTCTCATATCCCGTTTTCCGCCAGATTGCTATTTGATTGCACCAACAACATAGCAGAATATGAATCATGCATCATGGGCATCGAAGAAGCCATCGACTTGAGGATCAATATCCTTGACATATATGGAGACTCAGCCCTTGTAATCAACCAAATTAAAGACAAGTATGAAACTCATCATCTAGGTTTGATTCCTTACAGAGATTATGCGAGGCGATTGTTGACTTTCTTCAACAAAGTGGAATTGCATCATATCCCTCGAGATCAGAATCGAATGGCAGACGCCTTAGCTACTCTATCTTCCATGTTCAAAGTCAACGATTGGAACGATATGCCCAGAATCCGTATCAGACGCCTTGAAAGACCTGCATATGTATTCACAACTGAAGCAGTCTTCGACGATAAACCGTGGTTCCACGATATCAAACGTTTCCTTCAAACACGAGAGTACCCACTCGGGGCATCGTACAAAGATAAGAAAACTCTAAGGAGACTTTCTAGGAATTTCTTCCTGAACGAGGATGTGCTATACAAAAGAAACTTCGACATGGTCCTGCTCAGATGCGTCGACAGACAAGAAGCAGAAACAATCATCCATGAAGTACATGAAGGATCCTTTGGAACCCATTCAAATGGGCATGCAATGTCCAGAAAAATCTTGAGAGCAGGATACTATTGGATAACAATGGAATCTGATTGCTGTAAACACGTCAAAAGATGTCACAAATGCCAGATCTACGCAGATAAGATCCATGTGCCTCCGACTCTACTCAACGTTCTCTCCTCTCCTTGGCCTTTCTCCATGTGGGGCATCGATATGATTGGGATGATTGAACCAAAAGCGTCCAACGGACATCGCTTCATTCTAGTGGCTATTGATTACTTCACCAAATGGGTCGAAGCAGCATCTTATGCCAACGTTACCAGAAAAGTGGTTGTGAGGTTCATCAAGAACAACCTCATTTGCCAATATGGAATTCCAAGCAAGATCATTACAGACAATGGATCAAATTTGAACAACAAAATGATGAAAGAACTGTGTGAGGAATTCAAGATCGAACATCATAACTCATCTCCTTACCGGCCAAAGATGAACGATGCCGTTGAAGCTGCCAATAAAAACATCAAGAAGATCGTCCAGAAGATGGTCATCACCTACAAAGACTGGCACGAAATGCTTCCGTTTGCTCTGCATGGGTATCGTACTTCATTACGCACTTCAACAGGGGCAACTCCTTTTTCTCTAGTATACGGCATGGAAGCAGTGCTCCCTGAAGTTGAGATCCCATCAATGAGAGTTCTCATGGAAACCAAGCTATCTGAGGCTGAATGGTGTCAAAGCAGATACGACCAGCTAAACTTAATCGAAGAAAAGCGCCTGACCCCTCTGTGTCATGGACAATTGTATCAAAGAAGAATGAAGAAAGCTTTCGACAAAAAGGTCCGACCTCAAATTCCGAGCGACCTTATGTAAAAATTCTGTCTTTTCAACAGATTCTAGGGCAAATGGACTCCACTCAAGGCATACATCGTCAAAAGAAGCTTTTACGGCGGTGCTATGACTCTCACAACCATGGGCGGTGATGAACTCCCGCATCCTGTAATGATCCAGTCAAAAATACTTTGTCTAAAAAATAAAAACAAAAGAACAACTCGGTAAGTCGAAAACCGAAAAGGCGGCTTAGGCAAAAATAGCGTCTCGGTGGATTAAAACACGAAAAGGCGATCCAGGAAAAATTAGAGACAATAAGCGAAATTATCACGTAGATTGAAAACACGAAAAAGGCAATCTAGGCAAAAACAAGGATACAGAAAAAAAATGACAAAGTAACTGCACCAGTTCATACTCCGTCATTCTGAAGAATCTTCCATCAACGGATCTTCAATCAACTTTTCTGGAGCGACAAGCACAGTTGGGGTTCAAAGTTGTTAGGGATAATAGCGGTTATTTATTTTCAATGTAGCCTTTTCCCAATAAATTATCATTTCCAACTTTTGTAAATAGTTCATGGAATCACGCATTTGGCTGATTACCATTCTATCAATAAATTTGAGCCTTTTGCTTTTTGTTTGCAATTCCTACTTTATTCTGTTTTGCAAAATAACGTTTTTATTATGAAAATCACTTTTTGAAACTAAAATGTTTTTAAACGAATTTTTACTTCAAAATTTTGAAACAAAAAAAGCAAAAATGTTCCTTTGAACTATAGACACAAGAAAGAACTTCAACAGTTTTCTCCATAAGTGTTTCAATCTTTGAAGGATAGAACAACTGCTACAGAAGTCTTCTCCTCAGCAGAAATCATCAAAGGACGGTATTCTTATCCCAAAAAAGAATCCCCAGCCAAGTTGCCAATGAACTGCCTTTCTCAGAAAGAAAAGGCATGCGACTTAAATTCTTCATCAGTGAACGTCTGCACCATTGCTGCAATTTTCACCGAATATTTGTTCGAACTGTGACGTGGTCCTTTTCCCAAATATCTCTTTAGTGTCTTTGTCAAAGTATTGTTAGCGCGCATATAACATTCATGACATTCATACATAATAGCATCATTCATGCATTTTTGCATTCCTCGAAATGTTTGCTTCCATATCACTGGTTTAAATCACACTTACTCATGTAAGTACAAGTCTATCCCCAGTAGAGTATCTCCAAACAGAAGAAATACATTTTTCTTTTTCCCCGGTGGAATATCCCCAAACAGAGAAGTATATCTCCTCTCTCATATTCCCCAGCGGAGATCATTCCTCATCAAAAGCGAAGTCTTGATTGATTATTTCTTCCCAGTTCATTCCTGGGTAGAACCTTGTCTATAATCAACAAAGCAATAAGCAATAGCCTCATTGTCTGAGCCGCTTATTTTCATTCCTAAACTTGTCATAAAAGTTTGTTCTTCTCAACAAGGTCAAAATTGTGATTGTATGAGAAATTCACCAGCAGTTGTCTTTACGTCCAAAGAAAACACATGC
Source organism: Vicia sativa (assembly GCA_021764765.1). Classification (NCBI taxonomy): domain Eukaryota; kingdom Viridiplantae; phylum Streptophyta; class Magnoliopsida; order Fabales; family Fabaceae; genus Vicia; species Vicia sativa. The sequence continues at coordinate 82,875,350 of CM038794.1, read as the reverse complement.
CTTCTAATCAAAATGCCGCATCTTCTCAAAGAGAGATCCTCGCAAGATTTTATCAAGAAAATAAAACTCATTGGAGTTACTTTCTTTCATTGCTATTATTCACAAAGTGAATATCTGATAATGTTCTAAAGATTTACCTTGTTATAGTTATCACTTTCTTTTGGTAATATCTTTAAAACTCATTTGAGATCTGTTTCAATCATTTGTTTGATATTCACAAAGTGAATACTCAACAAAAATTTTCAAAGATTTACCTTGTTATAGTTATCACTTGACGATATTGGTAATATCTTCAGAACTCATTACCATGAACTATCACAAGGCTGATAATTGGTAATATCATTTTTCACTTACCTTAAACATTGTCACGAGGCTGACAGAAGGTAATCTCTTTGTTTCCCAAAGTGAAACAGATACTCACATATTTTGTGAGTCATTCTTTCCCCAGCAGGGACGTATCCACAAAATTTTTTCCCCGTCATGTCATTTCTTTGATATTTCTCTGGGTGAAACCTTTTACAATCATTTTGCATCACTCGCATCTTTTGGTATCTTAGGTCCAAAATTTGCGTATTTTGATATTTAAGTCTCTTTACACCTATCAAAACGAAGATATTCATCTTCATCTCTCATGTTAAAGAAACTTAAATAGGGCATCATCATACCCAATTTTGACCTAATATACCACCTTACATTTGCATCATTGCATAACTAACAATTCAGGACAGCATTAATCGGGTATAGCATTCACGAGGTCAAAATTAGGGTTTCATCAATTTTCATCGATTCAGAGACCAATTAGGGTTTGAGTTTTCTCACCTCATTTGATCTATCTTGATCAAATCATCAACCTCGATCATCGGATATCCAGTTTTCTCATAGATCAATCGAGGATCGACCAATTAGGGTTTGATCGAGCGAGCATTCTCGACTTTTGAACAAGAAATGACTTTTTGGATAGAGATTGGTCATTATATCTTAGATACAACATCTTGACCTAATTTACGGATTCAAAACATCACGAAGTTCACGAACTTCATCAGTCGATTTCGAAACATCGATGAAAATTCATACTGCAAAAGTCAAACTTTGAATTTTGGTCAAATTTTTCAAAACAAAACTTTTTCAATCATCAAAATACTTCAAATGATCCATCATGATCATAAAAAATCAAAGAATTTGAAAAAGTCAACAAAAAGTCAAAAGTTTCTATACTTAGAAAAATTTCTAAGTGTTGAAATTTCTTATTTTTTCCAAACTTCATGCCATTTTTTCACCTAGTTCCAATTTGAATTGGAAAAAACTCAAAACATGAAAGTTGTAGCTTGTGAAACAAGCTTTCCAAAATGTCCAAGAACTCACAAATCCATGGAGTCTAGCTATACTTTTGAAATTGAAACATAAGGCTCCATGAACTTGATTTTCAAAAGTCAAAACTTCAAATTATAGGTCATTTTGTGATTTTCTCATCTAGAACACTTGCCACCTTGCCAAATTAGGATAAGAACTGATAAAAATCAGTGAGAAGTAATAATTGAGGGATTGGATCAAGTTGGAAAGAATAACACATGGTAAAAAACTTCCTTTTTCTTTACAAAATACCTTTCTTACCCCTTAAGTTAACTTTGATTTACCAAAAGCTTGTACTCTTGCCTAACAATTTCAGAGACATTGGCCTATAAATGGATCATGATTTCAAGTTCAAAACTACACCAAATTAATGCCAAGACATACTTTCCTTCCACTTTCTCCAATTTCTCAAATCATAGTTCAAAATGGAGAGATCATGCAATTTTGAATAATTGTGAATGAACATGAAATCTTTGGTGTCAAACATGCTCTAATATCACTATCAAACTTGTTTACAACTTAAAATCAAACTGAAAACAAGTAAAATAAAAATCACTTTCATTTTTCAAACTTCAAACGCCATAAGCATTCAATTCATGGTTTTAATGGAACAAGTTGTGTTCTAATCATCTAACACCTTCCATGTACCTCATATACATGATTCAAATCTTAACAACCATCTGTAACAACTCAAGACACGATTTCCGGTTTCCATTTTGGTATGCGGGTTGACTTGTAGCTCGATTCAAAGCAAGCTCAAAACAGCAGACCATCCATGCTCGATTCGGTTCCGGATGAGCCGATGATCTTGCAATCAAAAGAAACAAGTTAAAACACTCTTACTGAATCCGATCTCACTTGAACAGGTATGAACATGAACTTGGATATTGAATTCTTTGAATTTAAATGCAAAACTCTTGGCCAATCTCTTTCTGCACTCATCACGATCATAAGCCCTAAAAAAATCAAAGAATCATCAATCATACATCATTTAATTTAGAAAATCCCGGTTCTAGGGTTCTTCGTGGTTCCAGAAATTTAAGCATGCTAGGTCAAAATAAATGCAATTAACATCTGCCATCGTGTTCGTTGTTCAAAATCGAGCAACTTTCATTTTTATTTCATTGAATTTCATTGAGAAATGAAGATTTTAGCATGGATTGTTGAAACTGAAAATCAAAACGAAGAACATAGCTTGCACGCGTGTTCTTGAGTTTTTTTTAAATTCAAATATTCCAATATCTTTGTTTACCGTGTTGTTCATAAACACCAAGGCGCGTTTGTCCAGTGGTTGCTAGCTGCCTGGGTTTACGCCACGTATACCCTTTTGGTCATGAGTTCAATCCTCCTCAAGACCATTCTTTTTTCAAACTTTTCCATATTTTCATGTTTTTTTACAAAACTTTCACACCCCAATTTTTGACCTAATATACCACAATTTTTGACCTAATATACCACCTTACATTTTTTCTCGATCGATCATGGGCCTCCCTCACGGTGTAAGTCCCATAACATTCTTTTGTGTACATAATATTTCTTTGTACATATCCAATTCTTTCCAAACACATATAAATTTCATCGCTTGCATAATCGGATACTTCTTTTATACTCAAGAACAGAAAAACTTCGATCGTTTGTTTTCATTTCACTTGTGTATACTCAAACCAACATTGTTTATGTACATACACATTTTTCTTGTACATATCAAATTCTTTTCATAAACTTTTATCTGTATATAACACAGATACTTTTTTTGTAAATACTCAAACACAGATAAACTTTAATCTTTCGTTTCTGTTTCATCCCAACCCTCCTATGTACATCCATCTTTCTATGTACATAAATACTCGTTCGTGTACATACTCATTTCCTTGTACACAGTTCAAACTTGTAAATAATCAAGTTACGCTCGTTTCAAACGCTCGTTTCACAGACACTTGTTTATATTTCATAAACTCTTGTAAATAAACATCATGCATTATTTATATTTCCTTCATAAACTCCTGTGAATACATATCACACACACACACTTGTTTATACAACTGTCTAGTTATAACATAACAATTAGACTAATCAATAGGTTCCCCACAATAGCCTCCGCTTGGGCTTTATACAAGATAATTCATCACCAGCATGAGTTTAGCCTCCTATTGGGCTTTATACAAGATAACTCTCCCCACAGAGTTAGCCTCCTCTTAGGCTTCATATAAGAAAACTCATTCATCTGAGTTTAGCCTCCGCTTAGGCTTCATATAAGAAAACACTCCCCTATTGAGTCAGCCTCCTCTTGGGCTTCGTTCAAAAGAACTCCTCATTGAGTTTAGCCTTCTCTTGGGCATCATACAATGAAAGAGATAGGAAATCTCTTAACAGCCTCCTATTGGGCTTCCAATACAAAGAATCACCCGCGTTAGGATAGAACCCTGAAAGTATAATTTCCCGGTGAAATTGCTTTCTTTCCAAAAGGATGGTTTCCCGGTGAAATCCCTTTTAACACAAAGCCAGCCATACCCTATAGCTTCCTCTTGAGCTTCGTACAAGGACCCTCGATGACCCTCGGAATGCCTCCTCTTGGGCTAACAATACAAGGACCCATGGGCTTCTTAAAAGCATCCCTTTAATTCAATCAATTTCTCCTTGAGATTTAGACATCTATCATCTCTATGGAAGAAGTATCTCATCTATTACATCGCATACAGTCAAAAACTTTTCAAACTCTTTTCAAACAAAAACATCTCTTAATTGTAAGTGGTAGCGGTACACTCAAGCAAAACACCCAATGCTTACATTAAAGATTCAATCACCTTTTCAAACATCTTTCTTAAACATGTAAGTGGTAGCGCTTGTACACTCAAGCAAAACACCTATAACTTACGATGAAAGATTTTAATCAAACTTTCAAAATGTGTGTGATGAAATAGATTAGATACATTTTCATTAAGATGACATTTGTATCTCTTACTAACATCCGTTGCTTTCCACTAGCATAAGTGGAACTACGATTGCTCAACTTTCTCAACATCCTTTTGAGAATCACACAAGGTCTCATCCTTGCCGAGCAAATTTCTTTCTCCTCAGACCAAATAAACCATAGATCCTTTAGATCCGAGCTACAAATGCTCGATTCCCACTAGGGATATGTATCGAGAAGATCCATAGATCTTTGCGAGCACAATAATAACAAACCTAGAATCCCATAATCTATCATTCTTAAAATCCCAAAGGAGAAACTTTCCCAATCATAGAAATAGCAATTAAAACACACAAACATATCAAACGTATTCATATATAAAGCTATAGATAACTATATATATTTAGGGTGCTCCATCTATTCCCTTTATATAACAATCCCCTTTCGAATCTCCCCAATGCGTTGCGTCTAGTTTGCGCTAGTCGTTACGCATATCAATATCAATTGAGGGTATTACAGCTTTCCCCTTTTTCATAATCATTAAATCATCTTTCTTGTGTTGAAAATAATAAAGCTTGATGCTCGCGGCATCTTTATAAACAAATCAAAAGAGTAAATCGTTTTGAGCCAGAGAATCTGAATTCACGTTCAAATCCTCTAGCGCGTCACCTTTTAACGCGAACAACCGCCCTTTCGGGTTTTTAGTCTACCGGGATACCCTTTTTTGCCAAAGCCGCCTTTTCAGGTTTTCGACTTCCCGGGTGTACATGTTTTGCATATATCCTTAACGTTTGCCCGAACCTCTTTGGTTCGTCAGGATGCCCTTATTTTTGGCTAGGCCAGTCGACCTAGCGGGTCTCGTTTATGCGTAGTATTTTTTGACTTTGTCCGCGTTCACAGGGTGTGGGAAGTCTTCATCATCCATGGTTCTAAGTATCATAGGTCCGCCTGAAAATACTGTTTTGCCTACTAACGGTCCCTCGTATGTGGGAGTCCATTTGCCCCTGGGATCACCTTGTGGAAGAATGATGCGCTTGACTACTAGATCACCGACTTGGTAGACTCGTGCTTGACTTTCTTGTTGAATGCTGATCATTCGCTACGATAGTCTGTCCATGGAAGATGGTAGCAGTCGTTCTCATCAATCAGGTTGATCGGTCGAAGCGTCTGGATCCATTATCTTCGCCTAGCTCCGTCTGGAGGACTACGGTTGATATCTCCCGAACCTTAATGGGTGGTGATTCCATACCGTATACAAGAGAGAAAGGGGTTGCCCCTGTAGAGGTTCGTACTGTAGTGCGATAACCATGAAGAGAAAATGGTAACATCTCATGCCAATCCTTGTAAGTCACAGTCATCTTATTATAATATTTAATGTTCTTGTTGGCGACTTCCATTGTGCCATTCATCTTAGGCGATATAGAAAGAGTTGTGATGTGTGATCTTGATGCATGCGAGTTCGGTGATCATCTTGTTGTTGAGATTAGAACCGTTATCTGTGATAACCCTTTCAGGAGTGCCATACCGACAAATAAGATTATGCTTGATGAATCGAGCCACAACATTCTTAGTAACAGAGATCGACGAGCAATTTCTACCCACTTGGTAAAGTAATCAATTGCCACAAGGATGAAGCGATGTCCGTTGGAAGCGGTGGAAGCAATTTCCGATCATGTTAATGCCCCACATTGCAAAGACCAGGAGCGATGAACATTCAATGCTGGAGGGACGTGCACTTTATCTGCATATATCTGGCACTTGTGACAAGATCGAGCATAGCGGTGACAATCAGCTTCCATGGTGGACCAATAGTAACCTGTTCTCAGAATCTTCTTAGCCATAGTATATCCACTGGAGTGGGTACCAAATGCGCCTTCGTGTAACTCTTCCATTCTGCTGTTTTCCGGTCTACTGTAGGGTAAGCACAAGTCGTGGTTAGCTTGTATAGGCGCCATTCTTTGAGAAAATTTGGATGCGAATCTCCTCAAGAACTTCTTATCGTTGACAGATGCCCCTGCGGGATATTCCTGAGTCTCAAGATACCTCTTCACATCGTAGAACCAAGGTTTTTCTTCTGTATCAAGCTCATAACGATTATCTTGGTTCGTCAAACTTTTCAATGATGATCGGGAGCCTCTTTGTCCCATCGACCTTGAACATAGACGACATAGTAGCCAATGCGTGCGCCAGTGATTCTCTTCTCGTGGAATGTGATTGAAAGTGATCTCTTGAGTGGGAATCAAACTCGGAACATGCTCGATGGAATGAGATTGGATGCTTCATCCCACGCCTTTAATCGGTGATCACTGGTCTCCATACACTTGCAAGAACTTGATTCTTAAGTCAATAGCACTTTGATACCATGATGCAGCTTGTATTCGCCATGTTGTTGTTGAAGCATGGTGGTAAAGGCGTCGTCCGCTGAGGAGATGTAATGATGGCGCCAATGCCATTGCCAAGTGCATTTTAGGCTCCATCAAAGACCATGGTCCATCGGGATCCTTGTTCAGGTCCTTCGTCTGGTTCTGGTTCTTCGTAATTAGTAACTAGCAAGACATCTTCGTCTGGAAACTCGAACTGCATAGACTGATAGTCATCTATGGCTTGATGAGCCAAATGATCGGCTACTACACTTCCTTTGATGCTTTAGAAGTATTGAATGTCATATTTGGTCAAGATCATTTGCCATCTTGCTATTTTTCGGAGAGCGGCTTCTCAAATATGTATTTTATCGGATCCATCTTGGAGATCAACAAGGTAGTGTGAGTCAACATATCTTGTCTTAGTCGAGACCAAGCCAAAGCGCAAGTTTTCTCATTGTATCTTGTTTCAGTCGGTAAAGTTTTGCTAAGGTAGTATATTGCATACTCTTTTCGACCAGACTCATCATGTTGCCCCAACACACCCCATTGAGTTCTCTAAACTTGAAGTACATGATAAGAGGTCTTCCTTGGCGGTGACATCGGGATAGGAGGATTATGTAGGTACTCCTTGATTTTGTCAAACACGATCTGGCAATCGTCGTTCCATTCCACTACTTGATCTTTCTTCAGTAACTTGAAGATTGGCTCACAAGTAGCAGTTAAATGTGCAATGAATCTGGCAATGTAATTCAAACGTCCCAAGAAACCTCTGACTTCCTTCTCGGTGCAGGGAGTTGGCATCTCTTGAATAGCTTTGACCTTGGATGGGTCAACTTCAATACCCTTACCACTGACAACAAACCCTAGGAGTTTACCGGATCTGACTCAAAAGGTGCACTTGTTAGGATTGAGTCTCAGTCTATACTTCTTCAACCTATCAAACAGTTTCCGCAAATGATCGAGATGCTCTTCTTCAGTCTATGATCGAGCTATCATGTCGTCGACGTAGACCTCTATCTCGTGATGGATCATGTCATGAAAAAGTGCCACCATGGCACGCTAATATGTGGCGCCTGCGTTCTTCAGTTCGAACGGCATAACTTTGTAGCAGAAAGTGCCCCACTGTGTAACAAAAGTAGTCTTCTCTATGTCTTCAGGAGCCATTTTGATCTGATTGTAACCGGAGAAACCATCCGTGAAGGAGAAAACTTTGTGCTGAGCGGTGTTGTCAACTAGAACATCAATATGAGGAAGTGGAAAATCGTCTTTCGGACTTGCTTTGTTCAGATCTCTGTAATCCACACACATTCGTACTTTACCATCCTTCTTAGGTACGGACCACGTTTCGACCAACGGTGAAATGTGACTAGAAACCGACATTGAAGCGCTTCATAACCCGGCTTTGATCTTCTCTGACATCTCGGGACGTATCGACGAACCTTGTTTTCTTGGGAAAACCCTCTTTCGTTGGTAATTGGTGTACCACAATATCAATGTCTAGACCTGGCATGTCTTCGTATGACCAAGCAAAAACCTCGATGTAGTCTCGTAGCATCTGAACCAATCTTTCTTTGACACTGTTCTCAAGACCCGCTCCTATCTTGATCTCTTTTCTGTCTTCGTCAGTACCCATATTCACAACCTCAACTGGCTCCTCGTGTGGCTGTATAACTTGCTCTTCTTCTTGTGTGATCGACAAGTTCTCCACGGCACTTCACAATCTTCCTCACTTTCGTCTTCGGCTTGGTAGATCGGATTATCGAAGTCATATTTAGCAATAGCATAGCTATTATCAACGAGATTCGGAGTGATTCTGCAGTGTACCACGTGGGTGTGTGTAAGAACCACATAGCTTTTTGAAGGGGTGATAAAGTAAAAGAAAGAAACAATATGCAAAAGTCCAACGATTTTATTGAATGAAAATATGCAAATGACAGATAATAACCCTCACAAACGAACCATGATGCCCCGGGCAAGGCACTAGGCTTTAAAGTTCATTGTTCAAAGCATAAAAAACGAAAAGCAAAACAGAAAACAAAAGCAATTACTCTGTATAAAGGAGATTGGTATAACGTCTTCAGTCTTCCAATTGCTGAGTCCGTTGTCGGGAGTTGGGAAGATCCACTTGCTGATGTCGAAGTCGTTGTCGTTGTCTTCTATAGCAAGGACTCTATTCTGGCTGATGCGGAAAAGAAGTTGGCCGGCACGTTCGCGGCGTATCATCTTCTGACCCTTGATGGTGAAGCCTAAACCAGTCTTGTCAGATTTGAAAGGAAGATCAGGGAGCTGACCCCAAATAGCACTACCTCCTTCTTCAATTGCGGCTTGAGCATCTTTTAGGGAAGCCATCCTAGGCGGAGCCGGTGTAACTTCAGGAGTGACAGGAGAGTCAACAGGCATGACTCTGGGGATTGTTTCGAAAGCTTGACAGGGAGTCTCAAAGAATTCACCTTCCATCTCGAGGTATTAGAACGATTGCAGATGAGTGACCATGTATTCCTCTTCACCACATCTTGTAACAACCTTCCTTGGGTACTTGAAACCGATGCAAGGTAGAGGTAACAACGCCTGCCCCATGTATCTAAGGGCGTCCAAGTAGGCAAGAGTAGGCTGGACGGATGTCCATGACAAAGAAAGTAGAGTAAAAGGTCTAGGAACCAACTTTGACTGGTAGAATGAGCTCTCCAAGTATTGTTCGCTTAGAACCATCAAAAGCTCTTACAATAATGTCGCTGGGTTTCAGAACCAATCCTTCAACATCGAGTCGATCAAAAGCACTCTTTGGCAAGATATTCAGAGCAGAACCGGTATCCACCAAAACATGAGATAGTGTAATGCCCTTGCATTCAACATAGACGTGCAAGGCTTTGTTGTGTTTCCTTCGTGATCAAATCGACATCGAGCCTAGACCGTTGTTGGCAGCCAGGCTAGCATACAAACTTCAAATTGATCAGTAGTACTGTCTTGCGGTATGTGAGCATTCTTCAGAAACTTCACTAAGGTTTTAGCATGAGCCTCAGAGCACAAGAGCAGAGCAAGCATGGAGATCTTGGGCGGATCATCTAGCTTCACAATATTGTAGTCACTCTTCTTGATGATCTTCAGAATTTCCTCCATTTCTTGTTTGGAGGCATCTTCAATAACTTCCTTTGGTACTACATCGAGCGGATGAGTCACTTTGGTTCATTCCTCTAGCTTGGGGAATGGGTTGAATAAATGGAATGCGGTTGGAGTCGATGTCTTTTGAAGGAGATACGGAAAACACTCTTCGGTTCAGTTACCTTACTTGATCTGGTGATGTTGTCAATGTCAGGGATGGTAGCTTCAATAGTAAGGTCCTCAATGGTCAGAGGGTCTTGCTTGACGCCATGATAGTAAACATCAGCTCCATAATTCCAGGGGATAGCCTTGTTAGAGGAATATGGGCTGGTGCAGGAGGTAATAATGAGAGGTGCCACTCTGGCACAGGATCGGAGAAATCCTTATCGTGTTAACATCAACATAGTCTTCTGGGAAATCGTCTCCCCATCTGGTCGCTTTGACATCTTCGATAGGAATTTTGTAGCTTTCAGGAACAATATACTTCACCATGTAATCAAATCTTCCACTTGGCTGCCCCAAGGTATTCCATGCAGACAGTTCAGCTTCGTCCACATCTTCGATCTTTAGCTTAGACATATCTTCACACAGCTTCTGCACAGGTGGTTTCAGGAATAGCACTTCACGGCTATCCATCATGGACTGAACACGTCTTCTCAACCAAGCAGAACCATCAGGTGCAGATGGGCACCAACGACAATTCTCCGGGCATCCTGGATTGACACCGGCTTGCAGCAAGTTCTTCTTAACAGTCATCAGAGGAATAGTCAAGTCATCTATGTTGAAAACATAAGCATCTTTGTCAACAGCATTGGAGCTTTTTCCGTGGTCAGGCATAGGCGCGTTAATCATTGGTCTCACAGGGATCAAACTCAATCTCTTTAGCTTCGATCATGTCTTGGATCTTGTTCTTCAGAGCCCAACAATCATCAGTACTATGCCCTGGGCAGTTGGAGTGGTAAGCACACTTAGCATTAGGATTGTATTTTGGAGAGGAAGTATTGACGTTCTGAGGAGGATCCCTCAAGGTAATCAGCTCTGCTTTCAACATGTGTTGCAAGGCTTGCGACAATGGCATGTTGATCTTCGTAAACTATCTTCGTGGCGCGTTCTGGTTACGCGTGTTGTTTCGCTGAGGTAGTGCTGATGTAGGATTGGAGATCACAACTGCCTCCACAGATTGAGCACGGTCAGTCTTGGCTCGGCTTTTCTGACCATACACAGCATTAACTTCCTTCTTACCACCAAAAGATCTCTTCGTAGCATTTGAAGATGACTCTACATGAATCTTCCCGCTCTTGATACCAGCTTCGATGCGCTCGCCTGTCAATATCAGCTCGGTGAATCCGGCTGAAGATTTTCCAATCAGATGATTGAAGAATGGACCTGACAGCGTCCCCATGAACATATCAACCAACTCCCTATTGGACAAGGGTGGCTGAACTCTGCCTGCTAGATCTCTCCATTTCTGAGCATACTCTTTGAACTTCTCATCACGACCCATAGACATGCTTTGTAGTTGCATGCGGGTGGGTGCCAATTCAGCATTGTCATCTTCAAGCTGCTTGAACTTGTCAACTTCATCAGAGTACTGATCTTTCTCATAGTTGTCTTCTTCTTTTTCAAGCTCACGCTGATCGTCTTCTTCAAGACCCTTGACACTACTTTTGGTCTTGACACTCCCTTCTAAGAGCTCTATCCGGTTAACCACTTTAGGACCACCTTTGTAACGTCTACTCATGTTGAGAACACCAACGACCCTCTTCTTTCTGTTGATGAGCTTCTTCAGATCTTCTTGGCCTTGGACCAAGCTGGTGAACATCTCCACGGCCCTGAACATTACGAGCACGAAGATCTTTGGCGAATTGAGAAAGCCATTTCTGCTAAAATAAATAGCGAGAAAATGAGAAAACCGATCTTCAATGTACCTGTTATGCAATGTTATGCTATGATATGCAATGTTTATGCGAATGCGATGCAATGTTTTCAAGGACCTCTAGGAATTTAAATTTGTTAAACAAGCATGAACAAACTTTATTAGTTTCATTTTATTCTCTTTTTTTTTTCTTTTGAGTACAAGAAATAGTTCGGAAAAACAAAAGAAAACAAATCCTACAGCTCTAAGACTCCCATGGGCGCTTCCTCTTGGTACCGAGGTAGGCGTTGATGTTTCGCTCCTCGTGAAGTAGCTTGGTCAACTCTAGCACTTTCTTCTGCACATAACCGAGCTTGAATATATCCCTTTCTTCTGAGTTGAATCCAGGATCTCTTCAAGTCTTCAAAATCGGTAGGCATGTCGGGATGGAGAATAGTATAGGGTCGTCACCTATAACAGGTTCCATAATTCTTGGTAACAGTGCGTGTATGGCATCATGAGGTTTTGAGCTCGAGCTTGCACCATTTGAGGTAAGGTTCCCAAGGAATGGAGTTTTGGTGCCCCAAAGTCTTGGTATCGTCTTCTTTACCATGCCCCGTGTATGAACCTTAAATCGATAATTACGGAGATCGTGGTTGTAGTCGAACACAATATCTTAGAAGCATATCATGAGGACCATCTCTTCGAGCATAACCAAACTGACGTAGAGCTAGAGAAGGGTTACAAGTGATACCTCCCCTTATGCCTAGGAGTGGCACATTAGGGAATTCTCCACAACCCTCAATGAATGTGAAGTCCTTTTGAGAGAAAAGACACCAACGGATATCTGAATGAGAAAGTGACATTAGTCTTTGAGACCACTTCAATCTTTGTTCGTTCTTCAAAACTGATGGAGGAAGGTGCGAAATAAACCACCTTGAAAGTAACGGTATACAACACATGAGAGTTCCTTGTCTCTTGATAGTACGAGTGTGGAGAGAATGTAGGATGTCTCCAAGTAAGGTAGGCACAGGATTATGGGTAAGGAATATCTTGATGGCGTTCACATCTATGAATTGATCCGAGTTAGGAAATAGAACCAACCCATAGATTAGCAAGCCAAGATGTCTTGAATGCATGAAACTCATAGCTTTGAGGAATTCTTGGGCTTTCTTAATAGAACTTGGAAAGTAAACCCTTAACTCCACTTCGGTTTCCCAATTGGCTTCAATGTCGGCGCTTTAGGTGTATTGCGGTCGATGTCTTCGTACTTAGAACCTTTTCTAAACGGTGAATGGCATTTGATCAAGAATAGGTATCCCAAGTAGCTTGAGAACTCTTCAAGGTAGGAACCAAGCGATAATGAGGAATGTAAAACAATGGTGTTTGGATCAAAAGCTGGAATAGGACATGCATCATATCTTCTTCAAAACCGGAGGTAGCCAAGTCAAGTAGATAACCATGTCTTTTGATGACCGAGCATGATCGAGAATTTCTAAACCAATTCTTTGAGTTGAGAAGGAATACCCATGAAGTTGATTGGATAGTCTTTCAAGCCATAACCCTACAAAAGCAGCAAAGATAAATCCTAGGTCCTTGAAATAGTTAGAGATGATATGCAATGCAAATGATGTCATGATGTCATGTTTAGCACACACAAACAAATCACACAATGAGCCTAGGTTTAAGGCTTGCATGAGGTATGGTGTTTACCCACCAAAGTTTGAGTTGGTTCATCACGTCCTATAATAATAGCAGGGTTCTAGGAATCTCATATCATTGATCTTTCGTGAGGCGTTTATTTCAATCGACTACCAAGTGGTTACCGAAAATATCCCAAAAGTCGATCTTAATGGCGTAGCATGATATCAACCAACTCGGTCTACACCAAAGTGGCCATCTCACTACCTTCTAATGGCCAAGATGGGTCAATTAAGGTTCTAAAAGTTTAGTTAGCGCTTGATGACACCACGCGAAGCCAAATAATATCCTCAACTTGGAAATGAAGTATCGGGACATCAAAGTGTCACGCTAATAGCCATCATGTTGACCGTTTAGGTATCGCCTATGATCGCGACGATCTAATGCTACTTACCTAAAGGAACTGGATCGGTGTAGGATCCCCAAAATATAATATCAGAAACCCTTAAAGATAAAGCAAGCAATTCAAGCGAAAGATAAGGTGATTTAGAAATCCAAAGCATTCTCTCTTTGGTGTCTCCCAATCGATTACATGTCTCGGTGAATTGACTTTGTGGATTTTGTATCGCAAATGTGCGGATAGCAAAAGTCACCAATTTTCTTTTATCAATTAAGGGAAGGTAAAAGGAGAAAAAGACCTTCGTTAGATTAAGTAAGGAAAGGTTATGAAAAGGAAGGTATTAGCACTTTCCATCGTAGTTATCTACAGGCTCTTAGTTGCTCTTAGATCACTTTAAAATTGCTACGTGTGTTTGAAAAGATGTTTTGAAAAAGGCATTTCGCTTTGACTTTGTAATGATTCATGTAGGAATGTATACAAAGTGTTAGAGAATGTTTCGTTTTGAAAAGAGTTTGAACTTTGACAAAAAGTGTGAGTGTAAAAACATTTTGATAGAGCAAGCAACTAAAGTCTTATTACCTACTCGAATTAGTCGTTTTCGTGTTATTTACGTTCCTTTAAAATAGCTCTATCCATACCATTAGTTAGTAGGTAACTCATTTGTTGGATGTAAAGGGACATTCGAAGGGACATCGGATGGTCATAGAAGGCAACTTGGGAAGTATCCTAGCACATTCGAAGGGATGATCATCATTTTCGTAGCAACAATCGAGGTCAAGATCATGTATTCGTGGCGACATCGTGGGTCTATGATCTTTATATCGAAGGACTATGATGATTTGTTTTGAAAGCAGCGGTGCTAGAATACCTCTACGTTAGAGGACTTGACCATTTGTATTCGTAAAGCAACGAGAGAATTACCTTAAGGGGTGAGTGTGTGAAAGAGTGTTGAATTCAGATATATTATCTTGAAAATTAGAGTGAGCTATGTCAATTTTATCTTGCCATACACGCTAATTACTAGCGGTTTATAGGGTGCGAAAATAAAATGCGGAAAGTAAAGTCGGAAAAAGTAAAGTCCTACGCTATTACATGGCTTTGGGAAGATACATAATAAAGTACGGAAAATAAAAGTCTAATTAAACTATTACATCCCATAGCGTTACATAATTTGAAAAGAAAAGAAAAGCAAGAAAAAATCGTCCGGATCGTTACAACCTGTGAACAGATACATAATCGTAAAACGGAAGAAAATTGCATAAGAGGAAAAATGTTAGTAGAAACATGATTTTGAATGAGGAAAAAGATTTTACATAAATAATGACATTAATATGATAAATAAATTTTGGTAATTTTGGAATCAATTTGATAATTTAAATGCAATTAAAAAGCAATTTAATGGTTAATTAACAATTAAATAAAATATGCATGCAAAAATAATAATTTTAATGCTAAAAATTAAATAAGTATTTTTCAGATGATTATGCAAAAAATAAATATTTTTGAGTTTTTAGATGCATGATAAAATTATTTAAAGATAAATTAAATTGAATGAAAATATTAAAGAAAATATAAAAATATGAAAAATAGTGTTAGTTTCAAAAGAGTAAAAATATTTGGTCCTGACCAGGTTCGAACCTGTGACCATTGAGAGCATCTTGCAACCTACTTGCCTTTACCATTGAACCAGAGTGCTTTTTGTGTTTGGAAACTGGAACCAATTGTTTTTAAAGGTAAACATGTCATGTTTATAACTCAAACACAGTCAACACGTGGACCCAGTTGGATGGAAGATGGTCGAACGCTGCTCACGGCATACAAGCTCACAGCCCGAGAACAAGTCAGCGGCCGGAGCCTAGCTCGGTCGTCTTCTCGATCAAAAGCAAACCTTCAAACTGCGAAATAGCAAAATAAATGGCAAGGAATACCCTACTCCCTAACCGACCATTCCGAGTTCAATGGTGGTGTTGGTTTTGATGAATCGACTGTACCGGCCGGTTCGATGGCGGACTCGTGAAGCCTAGCCATGGCAAATCGGTTTTCTACGTTCAAGCTTGCATGTAATGGTTCAAACACGATCTAATACATGCCCGAGTTCAAATAAACACACAAAACAATTAACAATGCATAAATTTATGAAATCGAAATTTGAAGGAATACCGTCGAGGCAAGCTAGGAACACGATTACGGATGGTTTGGCTTTGAGTAAGGTTGGTTTTGAACCACAGGAACCTTAGGAACACGTTTGGATGGCTAGAACTCCTTGAAACTTGCTGAAATGGAATTCGATTTTCACAACTTTGTGAAAATTTGAGAGCAAAATAAGGGTTGTTGTATTGGCTGGGTTTAGTCCTTTGTGTGTGTGCAATGATGAGTATTTATAGAGCAAGGAATGAGCAAAAAAGAATGAAAAAGATCTTCTCTTTAATGCAAAATTTCTCTTCAAATAAACTCAAATTTTTTGAAAATTTGATTTTCCTTCCATGTGACTATGCACAATTTGTGCAAGTTATATGGGCTATCTTGGACCTCAAGTTTGACAAAAATCCAATTCATTTAAAAATATATCTTGTCTTCATATTTTATATAATTTAAATTTGAATTTAGTGCTTTTAATTCAAAAATAAATCAAAAAAATAGAAGGTGGTCATGACAAAGCATCAATAGGTCACAAATAATATTATGAACAAGTTTGGATCATAAAATTATAGGCCCATTTGGAAAAAATTGGATTTTGACAAGTATCTCTCTTTGTGCAATTGTTCAAAAATGCCCAACTTGTGCAAGGTGTATTTTGCTCAATTTTCCACATTTTTGAATGTTCTTGGACTTTTTAGAAATATCTAAGTGTCCTCTAAACAACCTCTTTGGTTTCATCTCAATTGGAGTTTCCATGCTCAATAAAACTTCAAAAAAAAAAGTTGACTTTTTGTTGACTTTGAAAAGGACCTGTAATGTTTTGATCCATATTTTCCAAATGAAGCATTTTTTGAACATTCTTGTGAGACATGAAGTTGTAGAGAATTGAATTTCCTTCAAAATGAGAGGTAGTGGAAAATTTTTTGATAAAGTATGAAGAAGTTATGATTAGTCAAAGTTTAGTTGACTTTTCACTAGAAAGCCCTAATTTGGAAAGTTTGACTTTTGAGAAAATCTTGAGTTTTCTTGATGAATCATGATCAACCCTTGATCAAATGATGAATGTCACTTCAAAATGAGGATGTTGACCAAAAATCAGAAGTTTTGACTACATGTTGACCACATTTGACTTTTGTCCAATACAAGTTGATTTTCAACCATCTAGCAATTATGCGAAACTTGACTTATGAGGCTTGAATCTTGTCATGGAGGCTCTTTGAAGCATATGAGGAGGCATGATGATCATTGGAGGTGTTGAGAACCTATCTTGATCGAGAATTGCCAAACCCTAATTTGGGTTGATTGTGTAGGAGAGGTTTATGCGATCAACCCTTGAGAATCCTTGAGCATGGATATATAGAATGTCTTGAATAATAGGAGGGAAAATTTTGGGGTATGACAATATCACCCGATAAAAATAATCCCATCTCTTTGCTTGCCGCTATCATGTAGTGATTACCTACCAACTAATGGTATGGATAACACTATTCTAAAGAGCGTAAAACAACACGAAATAAACCATTACGAGTAGGTAATAAGACATTTAGTTGCTTGCTCTATCAAAACACTTTTGCACCTCACTGCTTTATTGTCAAAGTTCAAACACTTTTCAAAACAAAACATTTAGAACACTTTGTATACATTCCTACATGAATCATTACAAAGTCAAAGTGAAATACCTTTTCAAAACATTTTGTCAAACACACGAGAAAGCAATTTTTAAAGATGAGCTAGAAGCAACTAAGAGCCGTAGATAACTACGGATGGAAAGAGTGCTAATACCTTCCCTTTTCATAACTTTCTCCTTACTCGAGAATCTAACGAAGGTCTTTTACGTTCTTTTCACCTTCCCTTAATTGGATAAAAGAAAAGTCGGTGGCGACTCTTGTTATCCGCAACATTTGCGATAAAATGCAAAACAAATCTCAAAGTCAGTTCTCCCACCGTATTACACCCAGAAACTATGATGCCAATGCTAGCTGTGAGTTCCATTCTAGAACGTTGGGGCATAATATTGAGCGTACGCATTCAAATACAAAGTGCAAGTTTAATTGATTCAAAGACTATTGAATTAGTAGCTCGACCGCAGGCTGCTGGACCAAATGTCACCCAGAACCCGATGCCGCGTCATGGGGTTGTTCAAGCCGTGATGGGAGATGGGGAGGTCCTTAATTTGATAATGGATGTTGACTTGGTGAAAACACCGTTACCTTTTGTCAAAGACTACTTGATCAAGAGAGGTGTTTTCACGGTTTGTAAAATTTGTTTGTGAGAGGTGAGAACATTGCTTAAATGGTTGTGCACCTCGAAGGATGGCATTCAATATTTGATTAGTAGCAGGTTGTAATTTTATCGGATCGAGAAAGGATAAGAAGGTTGAAACATGTGGTGTATACGTAATTACTATCCTTATTGTCTCATTGTTATATGCACCAACAAAACTCGTTCGTTGGCAATTACTACCCGATCCTTGCCATATGAAAGTGACAAAGAAGTTGTGCCATGGCATTATGGATCGGATGTCTATTATCATGGTGTGAAAGCAGGAAGATGCCTCCTCCTCTTCTAAGAAGGACGACGTGTTGGATGTTGCTAATCTTGATAACATTGTGGAAATGGCGGTATGACCGAGTGGTAATTTTCTCTAATCGGTAATACAATCCAATGCGGAAGTTATTGCTAAAGCTAGGGCAAGAAGCCCATGAAGCAACAATTACAAAGCGCCAATTCTAATCTTGAAAGTATGTATGAGATTATGAAATTTATCCGTAGAAGTGACTTTCGGGTGATTCATCGACTTTCCAGACGCCGCTAAAATATCTATCCTCTCTTTGCTCTGAGATTGAAGCACACAATAATGCTTTAATGAAGCTATTTAGCACCTATCATGCCACAAGATATCTGTGGGAAGTTTGAAAATGTGTGTGCAAGTATATCATTAACAATGGATTGGGGTTCTTGATTGTGATATTCCTCAGGAGGTTGGAACCATAATAGAAACTTGTATCTCCATGGTGTCGGGGCACTACTTTGTCCAGCGTGTTGGTGGATATTGGTTCCTCTCTCAATGTAATTCCCAAATCGGCATTGATGAAGATTGACTACGGTGGTCTTGAACTCGGCCTAGTGATCTAATTGTTAAAGCATTTGATGGTTCAGGCGTCGTCTTGGAGGTGGACCTCCCATCAAAGTTGGCCCTCAACTTTTCGTTAAAACATTCTTTATCATGGACATTAAACACCTTCTGTTTCCTCTTAGGCCGTCCATGGATTCACAAAGCGTGGTCACATCAACTCTTGACGGTTTGAAATACCCTATTGAAGGAAAACTATCACGATCTGCGCGAAGAAGAATACATTGTGAGCCATCTTACTTCCTTCAATATATTGAGGTTGATGGTGAGATTCATGAAACTCTATTTCAAGTCTTTGAAATAGTGCATGAATTGAACTCCTCAGAGGAGAGGAGGTTAAGAAAGACAAGCGAAATCTTCCATGGCATCTTTGAGAGATGCAAAGGCGTGGTTGGTGGATGCTGAAGGTTAGGCGGTGGTATGGTAAAGCACCAAATTCAACAAGTGGGTTGGGCTTTGACCTTGTTTTGCCGTCAGTTAAAAAGCACAATTTGGCTACTCTGTGAGGTTTTCTTGCATGACATCATTCCCAGAGACGAGAAAATCATGGATGATTCGGACAATGAATTTGATATTGATAAATGGATCCACCCAGTGTCACTGGCGTGGAGTTGAACAACTGGACCTCGAAGACTACATCCTAGTCATGATGGTCAAGAGAGTAATTTTCTTTTGTTTTGTTATCATGCAAATAATGTGCTCTTCCCAAGGCACGATAAATCGTAATAATAGGCCACATTTGCATTCACAACTTTTACCATGAAATAAAGAACGTCTTTTCATTCAAATGTTTTGTTCCCTTTCTTTCCATTTTACATCCACAATTTTAAAGCATAAAATAGCAATGCTTTATTTTTCTTTTATCATAAAAGCAAAATAAGCATTAAAGTCAATCATGCAAATATAATCCCACACCTAATGGATCCTTTGATAGCGACTATGTTATCACTCTTTATGACTTTATAATCCGATCAACCAAGGCGAAGAAGAAGGTGAGGAAGATTGTGAACTCTACGAAGAGTTAGCAAGAATGTTAAGCAAGAGGAAAAGGTTATCCAACGCATCAAGAAGAGATTGAAAGTGAATATGGCAATTGATGTGATTAGGGAGGCTAAAGTCGGGACCACTTTAGAAGACGCATGAAGAAAATATTGATTGAACTACTCGAGAGTTAGACATCTTCGCTGGTCTTATGAAGACATGCCTCGGTTGGATACCGATATCGTTATGCCTGACTACCTTTGAAAGAAGGCATCCTCGATTAGCGAAACTTGAAGAACTCATCACGAGATGTCTAAGAAGATCAAAGAGGAAGTCTAGAACGACTTGATCGAGCTTTTTGAAAGTCATCTCTTATCCTTCATGGGTTGCCAACATTCTTGTGTCCAAGAAAAGCGAGAATGTCGAGAATGTGTGTGGATTATAGGGATGCAACGAGCCCGATCCGAAGATGACTTTCGCTTCCCATATTAATGATTGGTGGATAATATGGCTCATGCAAAAGTGTTTTGTTTATGGATGGCTTTTCCGGGTACAATCAGATTAAGATGGCACCAGAAGACATGGCTAAAACGACTTTTATTACCCATAGGGAACTTTTGCTACAAGGTGATGCATTTCGGATTGAAGAACACGAGGCAACATACCGGGATGCAATGGTACACCGCTCTGAGGTTGTTTGATAAATGAGGAAATTGATTGATGAATCCAAACAAATGTCGTTGGCGTACGATCGGCAAGCTATTAGGCTTTGTTGTGTGAAATGGGCATCGAGGTTGATCTGCTAAGTAAAAGAAATTCAAGAAATGCAGAACCAGAACGGAAAAATAGGTATGTGGCTTTCTAGGGAGGTTAAACTACATCTCTAGATTCATCTCTCACATAGCGCCACATGTGAACCTATTTTCAAATTACTTGAGAAAGGAACAATGGTCGGTGGAATGGCGATTGTCAAGTCGCATTCGACAAGTTAAAGGGTATCTGCGAGGACCTCGATTCTCATGCCTCCCGTGGAGGGTAGGTCGTTGATCATGTATTTAACGGTGCTCGAGGGCTCAATAGGGTGCGTGATGGGCCAACATGGCGATGCAGTCGAAAAAGCATGCAATATACTACCTAAGCAAAAGTTTACCGGCGGTGAAACAAAATACTCACTTAGAAAACTTGATGTAATTGATTCCTAAGCACTTGGTTCCTAAGCACTTGTGATTTTCCAGATTAACGATGATTGGGAGACTCGTCACCGAACTTGGTTCCTTACCGTGAGCACGTGATGTAATTGATTCCTTACTTGAGGAGATCCTTTTGATCACATCTCGCGAGAAGAACAATCTGGTGATGCTTTGTCCATCTTAGCATCCATGTTTAAAGTCAAATGGGCTAATGAAGCGCCTTCGATAACCATTCAGAGATTGGATGAGCCAGCCTTTTGTTTTGAGATTGAAGCAAAGAAAGATGGAAATCCTTGGTTTTCCGATGTCAGCGATATCTTGAAACTCAAGTATCAGAGGAAGCTTTGTGCAGATAAAGTTCTTGAGAAGATTCTCGTGAAGTTCTTCCTCAAGAATGGTGTGCTATACCGTATACATTATGACGGGCTATTGCTCAGATGTGTTGGTAAAGATGAAGCTGCAAGGATCATCAAAGAGATGCACGAGGGCTCATTTGGAACTCATTCAAGTGGGCACACCATGGCTAAAAAGATCTTGCGAGCTGGGTATTACTGGTCAACCATGGAGGTTGATTGTTTTAATCATGCCCGGGTTTGTTACAAATGCCAAGTATATGCTGATAAGGTGCATATGCCACCATCGCCTTTAAATGTTTTAACTTCTCCTTGGCCATTTCTATGTGGGGCATTGATATGATCGAAAAGATTGAGCCGACAACGTCCAATAGACATCGCTTCATTCCGGTTGCAATAGATTATTTCACCAAGTGGGTTGAAGCAGCATCTTATGCAAGCATAACTAAACAGGTGGTTGCCCGGTTTATCAAGCACAACATCATCTACCATTACAGGATTCCTGACAAGATTATCACGGATAATGGGTCGAATCTTAACAACAAGAAGATGAAGGAGCTTTGTGAGTCCTTCAAGATTAAGCATCACAATTCGTCCCCATACCACCCGAAGATGAACGAAGCTGTTGAAGCGAAAAATAAGAACATTAAGAAGATTGTGTAGAAGATGGTAGTAACCTATCGAGATTGGCATGAGATGTTGCCTTTCGCTTTGCATGGTTACAGGACTACCGCTCGCACTTCAACAGGGGCAACCCCATTTTCTCTCGTCTACGGCATGGAAGTCGTGCTTCTAATCGAAGTTCAGATCCCTTCATTAAGAATCATGAAAGACGCAGATCTTGATGAAGACGCGTGGGTGCAGAACCGCTTAGACCAGTTGTGCCTCATTGATGAGAAACGGTTAGCAGTTGTCGGTCACAGACAAGTTTATCAACAGAGGATGAAAAGAGCATATGACAAGAGGGTGCGACCTCAAGATTGCCATCCTGGTGATCTCATCTTTGAAGGATAATTCTTCCTTAGAGTGATCTTGGGGGTAAGTGGGCGCGAATTATGAAGGGTCGTTTATTGTGAAGAGTTTTCTTGGTGGTGCCATGATGCTGTAAGCGGAGAAGATTTTCCGCTACCTACGAGCGGACGTAGTCAAGAAATACTATCGTAGACTTGCTTTAGTTGTGAAAGTAATAAGGGCCAGCGACTCGTCCGCATCGGATCAAGGTCACTTATGGCAACATCTCAAGCTACTCTGAAGGGCAATGATTAGTCAATCACCTTTCGGAAGCGAGTGATGAGATAGTCAGAGTTATAAAAGTGATAGCAGGGTTGAAAACCGAGGAGGATTCATTATCGCATTGCCATGTGTTTTACTTTTCCTCTTATTTTACTTTTGCAATTGCCTCATTCCAGGAATTGCCTCCTATTGTACTTGCCTATTTGAATTACTTCAATTAATAAAATGAGTTTTTGCTTGTCAATTAATTTCTTGCATTTACTAATTTGTTTGCGAAAGACGTTCAAAGTTTTGTGGTAAAATTTTGCATATATAAACATTGTTGGATTTACCATGATCAAAAACTTTTGAATATTACTCACGAGACTTGGTGACACGGATGGCATGAGTGTTGCATCATGTCAGGGGCACTCTATTAACACTGTATTGCAGGAATTATTTCTTGTTGGCAGATATTCTATGGAGATCAGCTGAGGTCTACTCTAGTGTTCCCCCAGTTGAGTCTTCCCCGCTGGGTTCGCGCCTAGACAAGAATAATCTCCAAAAGTTCTCGGATATCCCCATGGATCGGGTGAAGTCAAAACCGACTCTATATGGGGATCATCGATGGGTGCCTTCCATCATCCCCATTGAGTCCATTCTTTTCCTCCCAGTGTTTCTGGGCGAAGATTTACCACGCATTGCACAAATCGGTCGAGTCATCGGTGCACGTTTCATTTGGAGTTCCCGATGTTCATCGCAATCTCAGGAGTTGCATTCTTTTATCCCCAAGATGATATCGAACTATTGATCGTGGGCTTTGCTTTAGCGGGTTCACGTATTGAGCGTATGTTCATCTCGGTGGGTTCACATTCTGGTATCCCGGTCTTGAGTGTTAGTCCTCTCTTTGCTTCCCATGAAAGTCGAAGTACATCTCCAACGTCCCTAGTAAGTGGATGCCTTCTCATCATCAATAAAGTCATGATGGGTAATGGTGGAGATCTTCTTCAAGTATATCTCCTTTGCTCCCCAATGGATCTTTGTCCGGCACAAAGCTTCCCATGATATCATCTCCCGGTATATTCACGACAATGTTCAGCCTCAGTGATCTTCTTTAGAATCATCACTTCTTGTATCTTTGGTTGCTTTCAATGCTTTGTTCCCGGTGGAGCTTCGATTGAACTTGATGATTCGATGACTGCGGTCACCAGTTCACTCGTTTATACTTTTTCAAGCATGCATTATTGAATCGCATTATCTCTAGGAAATTCGTGTATTTCATAGAATTATAAGCCAGGAATATAAACTTCTGTCCCCAATGGTGTTCCTGTATCTCTCTAAATCCCAACCAGGATAATTTCTTTGGTGTGTGGCCCTTTTTTTTGGAATTCATTGTGTCCCAGTCTTTCCTGGCACATGTCCATTATCTATTGTTGGTGTTGAAGCCATGCTCTTATCCAGTGCAACCGTCTTCAACATTGAAAGCAAGACCTACACTTGTTTTCTCCTTTTCGCATATGAGTTGATTTTCTACCAATTCTTGAACAGGTTTGAGTATTACGCTCTCTCTTATACGCATGATACATGTTACTCTATACTGTGTGTGTGTGATACGGTGAACTGACTTTGTAGGATTTTTGTATCCAAATGTGCGGATAGCAAGAGTCGCCACCGACTTTTATTTTATCAATTAAGGAAGGTAAAAGTAACAGAAAAAGACCTTCGTTAGATTCGAGTTCGGAGAATGGTTATGAAAAGGTATTAGCACCTTTCCATCCGTAGTTATCTCGAGCTCTTAGTTGCTCTTAGATCACTTTTTAAAATTGCTTTCTGTGTGTTTGACAAAATGTTTTGAAAAGGCATTTCGCTTTGACTTTGTAATGACTCATGTAGGAGTGTATACAAAGTGTTCGAAATGTTTCGTTTTGAAAAGAATTTGAACTTTGAAAAAAGTGTGTGGTGTGAAAAGCATTTGATAGAGCAAGCAACTAAGAGACTTATTTACCCACTCAGAATTGGTCGTTTTGTACTTCTACATTCCTTTAGAATAGCGCTAGCCATACCATTAGTTAGTAGGTAGCTCCATTCGTTGGATGTAAGCGGGACATTCGAAGGGACATCGGATGGTCATCGAAAGCAACTTGTAGGAAGTATCCTAGCACATTCGAAGGGACTATCATCATTTTTAGTAGGCGACAATCGAGGTCAAGATCATGTATTGGAGGACATCGTGGGTCTTATGATCTTTGTATCGAAGGGACTATGATGATTTGTTTGGAAGGCAGCGGTGCTAGAATACCTCTACGTTCGAGGACATGACCATTTTGAATCGAAAGGCATCGAGAGAATTACCTAAGAGTGCGTGTGTGAAGAAGTGTGTCATTCGGATATTTTATCTTGAAAATTAGTGTGAGCTATGTCCAATTATTATCTTGCCATACACGCCTAGTTACTAGCAATTGATAAGGGTGCGGAAAGTAAAATGCGGAATGTAAAGGTGCGGAAAATAAACCTACGCTATTACATGGCTTTGGGGCGGATACATAATTAAGTGCGGAAAATAAAAGCCTAATTAAACTATTACAACCCATGCAATTACATTATTGGAAAATAAAAGCGATAAAAGCGTCCGAATCGGACAACTGTGAAAGAATGAAATCGGAAAATATGATGAAATTGAAATAAGAAAATGTTAGAAAAATGCAATTTTAATATGAGAAAATTAATATATCTGGAAATAAGATAAATATGTTAAAATAATTTTTGGATTTTTGGAAAAGTTTAATAATTAAAATGCAATTTATAATGATTTAAATGCAAAAATAAAAATAAAATAAATATGCATGCAAAAATTATATTTTTAATTTATTAAATTAAATAAAGTTTTTATGAAAATAATGTAAAAGAAAAAATTTTTGTAATTTTAATGCGAATAAAAATTATGAAAAGAATTTAAATGATATGTAAAATATTAAAAATATGAAAATATGAAAATATGAAAATTGCAAACTTGTAAAAAGAATGTCATGGCCACGGATGGGCGGGACACCGACCTCAAACCTTGAGACCTTGACCAAGCCCAGAGCTAGGCGTGCCATTTGTTTGGGCTGAGTTAGTGGAATACGCAGTTGCTTAGTCATTGGTTCCTCATGGCATGAGACTTCATCTCTTTCGTTTGAATTTTCAAAGCTTGCGTCGGCTTTTCTTGACGCTAAGTCCACTACATGGAAAATCAACACAAGTAATATAAATGCATTCTAAATACATGGTTCGATTCGGGCATCGTTCAATTCATTGGTCATGGTCTCATGGTCCAATTTTCCTATTTAAGAAACCCTAAAAGCGCACAGAAACCCTAACAATGGTCGTGTTCCATGGAAATTCAATTAAAGCACCGAAGCTTGCAAACTCATCACTAATCACAAAACAAACACAAATCAAGTTAATAATGCATGAATGATAGAATCGAATTTTGAAATTTCAAGAACAAACCAATTTGGGTTTTGTAATTCGGATGGTTTTGAAAGTAAAAGTCGGATCGATTCGGTGGATGGCAAGGAATGTATTGGATGCTCAAAACCATTGAAACAAGCTGAATCAATGTTGCGGTTGCTGAAGGTCACGAATTTTTGAGTTTGAAACTAGGGTTAGAGCAATTCTTACGTTCTTAATCATGTGCTATGCATTGTGTATTTATATTGGATGGAATTGGAGCTGATTTGAGGAAAATCATCATCAATCAATGCAAATCAAATTTGATTTTGTACAAAATCAAATTTTCAAATTTGATTAATTTCAATCCAATCTTGCCATATCAATCCAATTTTGAAATTCTTTGTTTGAGTTACTTGGATGCCAAGGAAGAGAAAAATCAATTTGCAATTAATTTTTGATTTTATACTTTATTTTTGAATTTAATTTGTATTTAAATGAATAAATTCAAAATTAAATAGAAAAATAAAATAAAAATTCGAAACTTTGGGCTTTGATGTTCCAAATTGTATGAGGAACAAGTTTGGATGAAAGAAAAGTAGGCCCATTTGCAAAGTTTTGATTTTTAAGTATCTCTCTGTGCATTCTTCCAAAATTGCCCAACTTGTAGATGGTGTAACTTGCTCAATTTTCCACATTTTTGAGTGTTCTTGGACTTTTGGAAGCTCTAAGAGTCCTCTAACCAATGTCTTTGGTCTCATCTCAATTGGAGTTACCATGCTCAAAATATCTTCAAAACAAAAGTTGACTTTTGTTGACTTTGAAAATGACTGTAATGTTTTGAGCTATACCTCTCAAATGAAGCATTTTTGGACATTCTTGTGAGACATGAAGTTGTAGAAATTGAATTTCCTTCAAAACAAGAGGTGGTGGAAAAATTTACGAGAAAGTATGAGAAAGTTATGATCGTCAAAGTTGATTGACTTTTCATCTAGAAACCCTAATTTAGAAAGTTTGACTTTTGGGCAAATCTTGAGTTTTCTTGATGAATCATGATCAACCCTTGATCAAATGATGAATGTAACTTCAAAATGAGGATGTTGACCAAAAATCAAAGTTTTGATGTATGTTGACCACAGTTGACTTTTGTCCAATACACGATTTTCAACCCGAGCAATTATCGAGAAACTTGACTTGTGAGGCTTGAAACTTGACATGGAGAATCTTTGAAGCATATGAGGAGGCATGAAGGCCATTGGAGATGTTGGAAATCCATCTTGACTTGAGAGATACCAAACCCTAGTTTGGGTTGATTGTCTAGGAGAGAGTTTGTCGATCAACTCTTGAGAATCCTTGAGTATGGATGTATGAAATCTCTTGAGTAGATGGAGGCAAATTTTGGGGTATGACCTGCCATTCAATCTTCTTGTCTTGGAAGGTTAGATTGACATGCTTGTCTTTCGTGACTGGAGGTGAAGATGATTGAACACCATACCTGAAATTTGCACTCGTGTTGGTGGATGATGCGGGAATGGGCTTCGGATGCCATTTGGAGAAGTTGGAACTTATTGGGGGAGCAGGTCACGCTAGACTCGAGGGTTGTTAATAGGAGGCTGAGGAGATGGGCTTAAGATGCCATCTAGAAAGGTCGATCTTTGGAGGGTGAGTCGTCGTTAGACTACTGTAGATGTTCTGGAATGGAGAGGAGATGGGCTTAAGATGCCATCCGAAGGGAGTCGTACGTTAGACTTTGTGTTCACTTTGAATGAAGTTATTGGTCTGTATTGATTTTTAACCATATATGCGGCATTCGATAGTGAAGAGATGTTGACAAATAGTCGGAGATGGGCTTAAGATGCCATCCAAGGCAAGCAGGTCGTCGCTAGACTACGTAGTTCTTTGTTGATAATCGAGAATAAATCTTCATGCTGATTACTCTGGGAGATTGTAGTTGGCAAAAATGTGGATAGCTTCCTGTTGTGCATCGGGTGTTGATCCATTGCATTATCGGAGGATAACCGAGGTGGTCTTCGGATAGTTTTCCGTCGGTTCGGGCTTAATCTGGACGATCGTCGGGCGGTCTTTGAGATAGTTTTCCCATCGGCTCGGGCTTAATCTGGACACATTCGTGAGCGGTCTTTCGAGATAGTTTTCCCGTCGGCTCGGGGCAATCTGGACACATTTGCGGTCTTCGAGATAGTTTTCCGTCGGCTCGGGGCAATCACAGACTGTTTCGAGTGGTATTTTGTTTTGGAGAAAACAAGAAACTTGATAGAATATTTGTTAGTGATGCATGGCAATGTATATGAATGACATATGCATGAATTATGACTTTATGATGTATGAATGATGAATGTTGTGATATTTCAAAACATATCCATCTTGAAGAAGATCTGGATATACATTTGAAGATTTCAACACGCACAGGGAATTGAGTAGGTGAGAACCACCTTTTGAAGGAGAAGAAAATATCACGGATTCCTAGATGCACTATCGACCAAGTCTTGGGCCTAGATCATTGTTGAGGAAGGTAGAGATTTGAGAGGCTGGTTGTCGGAGATCTTCATATATAGACCTGTGAGGAGAGTGCGGGAGGCGATCTGTTGAGGACCTTATGCGTAGATCCTGTTGAGGAAATTTAAGGGACTGCTCTCTTGGGATTCGGTGAATCTCATTTGGAGAACATTTGATGGTTCTTGAGAGGCCAGGGCTTGAAGAGTCTAAGTCGTTGTAATCTCTGGTGAGGGAATAAGGTGTATGCTTCCTCAGTGCACTATCGACCAAGTTTTGAGTCTGGATACATTGCTTGGGGAGAAGGGGAGGATTGAAATATCCATTGGGGATGAAGTATTGCTTGCTTGGCCGATGTAACGTTGCTCGATTGGGTGGAATTCTTGCTCGTGGATTCCCTCATACTCCATTTGGGAAGGTGTGTTGTGGGTGACACCTTTATGCTCTGAGGGAACTATTCGTTGACTTTCGTCATCCCAATTCACGGAACACAGTAGTAAGTACTTTTGCATATTCACTTTTCGTATGTTTGTGATCGATTCTTATTGTCAAATCATATAGTCATTCAAAGCAAGCGTTGGACTTATTGCAAATAACAACAGAAATTGTAGAGAAAAGAAATTGTATATTTTTTGAAAGGTGGCGTATGGCCAAGTGGTTTGTACATAAGAAGGTAAAAGCTGTCTGGAAACAATCTAGTTAAGTTCCAACTATGCTAGTACTCATATATTTCAACTATCTCATCTCCTTGCATCGTTAGAAAGTGAGTAGGCCGATCTTTGCCATTTGAATCTTGAATCTTGATAGTAGTGCAGGCGGATGATCTGAAGAGACATAGTCATGCGCTTAAATCTAACTTTTGCCTAGACCGCCCTTTGGGTTTCAGTCTCTGGGATACCCTTTTTGCCCAAACCGCCTTTTCGGGTTTCGACTTGCGGTGTACATGTTTTGTATATATCCTTAATTTTGCGAACCTTTTGGTTGCATGGGATGCCCTTATTTTGCCTAGGTTAGATCGACCTAGCGGGTCTATTTTATCGTAGTATTTTTGACTATGTCTGCGTTCACGGGGTGTGGGAAGTCTTCACCATCCATGGTGCTAAGTATCATAGCTCCGGAATCTTGTCTTGACTACAAAGCGGTCCCTCGTGGGTGGGAGTCCATTTGCCCACAGGATCACCTTGTGGAAGAATGATCGCTTGACTACTAGATCCGACTTGGTAGACTGGTGCTTGACCTTCTTGTTAAATGCTCGATCATTCGTTTAAATAAATCATCCATGGCGGATGGATGCAATCGTTTCATCAATCAAATTAATACGGTCAAGGCGTGGACCCGATCGTCTAAGCCTAACTTGCCTCTGGAGGACTACGGTTGAGGGTATACGAACCTCGATGGGTAAGGCAGCTTCGTCACCATATCTCACGAGAGAAGGGGTTGCCCACTGTGGACGTTAAATGTGTGCGATAACCATGAAGAGCAAATGGTAACATTTCATGCCAATCTTTGTAAGTCACCGTCATCTTACGTATAATCTTCTTAATGTTCTTGTTGGCGGCTTCCAACGCCATTCATCTTAAGCCGATGGAGAAGAGTTGTGATGTTTGATCTTGAGCTGCGTGCGAGTTTAGTGATCATCTTGTTGTTGAGATTGGGCAGTTATACGATAATCCTTTGGGAGTGCCATACCGGCGGATAAGATTATGCTTGATGAATCGAGCCACTACATTCTTGGTAACAGATGCATCTGGTGCTTCTACCCATTTGGTGAAATAGTCAATTGCCACAAGGATGAAGCGATGTCCATTGGGCATGTGGGCTTATCTCTCAATCATGTCAATGCCCACATTGCAAAGGCCAAGGGAAGTTAGAACATTAGGAGAGTCTTGGAGTGCGTGCACTTTGTCGGCATAAATCGGCATTTGTGACAAGATCGAGCATAAGCGGTGACAATCGACTTCCATGGTGGACCAATAGTAACTGTTCTCAAATCTTCTTAGCCATGGTGTGTCCTTTGGTGGGTACCAAATTCTCCTAGTGTAACTCTTCCATGATACATTCTTATTTTACGGTCTACAGTAGATAAGCACAAGTCGTGGTTGCTTGTATAAGATGTCGTTCTTGAGGAAGAATTTGGATGCAAATCTTCTCATGAACTTCTTATCATTAACGGATGCCCTGAGATATTCACGAGTCTCAGATACCTCTTCACGTCATTAGTACCAAGGTTTCTCTTTTGTGTCAAGCTCATAACAATATCTTGGTTCGTCAAACTTCTCAATGATGATCAGGGAGCCTCGTTGTCATCGACCTTGAACATAGATGACATGGTAGCCAATCACGTGCACTTGTGATTCTCTTCGTGGAATATGATTGAAAGTAATCTCTTAAGTAGGAATCAAACTCGAGAACATGCTCTCGATCGGAATGAGATTCGGATGCCGTATCCCGCTTATAATCGGTGATCACTAAAGTGAGTCTCCATACACTTGTAAGAACTTGATTCTTAAGTCAATAGCGACTTTGATACATGCAGCCGTGCTGGCCATGTTGTTGGTGCAAGCTGAAACATAATCTGGCGGTGAAAGGGTATGTTCGCTGCGGGGGCGTAATGATGGCGCAATGCCATTGCCAAGTCGTTTGAGGCTCCATCAAGACCATAGTCCATCGGGATCCTTATTCGGGTCCTTAAATGCAGGCACAGTTCCTCATGATCTTAACTAGTAAAACATCTTCGTTTGGAAATTGATGCATAGATTGATAGTCATCTATGAGCTTGATGAGCCAAATGATGGCTACTACACTTCCTTTGATCGCTTTACGAGAAGTGTCTTGGATGTCATACTCGGTCAAGATCATTTGCCATCTTGCTATTCTTCAGGAGAGTGGTTTCTCAAAGATGTATTTTATCGGATCCATCTTGAAATCAATAAGGTAGTGTGATCAACATATCTTGTCTTAGTCGTGACCCAGTAAGCGTTGCAAGTTTTCTCATTGAGTATCTTGTTTCACGATCGGTAAACTTTTGCTAAGGTAGTATATTGCATGCTCTTTCGACGGACTCGTCATGTTGCCCCAACACACCATTGAGTTTTCTAACAACTTTATCAAGTACATGATGAGGTCTTCCTTGACGACATCGGGATGGGAGGATTACAGCAGGTATTCCTTGATTTTGTCAAAGCGATCGCAATCGTCATTCCATTCCACTACTTGATCTTTCTTTAATAACTTGAAGAATTGGCTCCTGCAATTGCGATTAGGTGTGCAATAGATACGGCAATGTAGTTCAATCGGCCCAAGAAACCTCGACTTCCTTCTCGGTGCGGGGGCGGCATCTCTTGAATAGCTTTAACCTTGGCGGGATCAACCTCAATACCTCTTCCCGACTACAAACCCTAGGAGTTTTCGGATCGACTCCAAAGATGCACTTGTTAGGATTAAGTCTATCTGTACTTCTTCAATCGTCAAGCGGTTACGCAAATGATCAAGATGTTCTTCTTGATCAGGGATCGAGCTATCATGTCGTCGGCGTAGACCTCTATCTCGTGATGAATCATGTCATGAAATAATGTAACAACCATAACGCGGTAAGTGGCGCCGTGTTCTTCAAGCGGCGCCTTATGTAGGAAGGTGCCCCACGTATGTAGTAGTCTTCTCCATGTCTTGAGGAGCCATTTTGATCGATTGTAGGAGAAACCATCCATGAAGGAAAACCTTATCTTTGGCGGTGTTGTCAACGAACATCAATATGAGGAAGTGGAGAATCTTTCGGACTCGCTTTGTTCGGATCTGTAATCCACATTCGTACCTTACCATCCTTCTTATACACGGGTACCACATTAGCAACCCAGGGATAGCGGTGTGACTAAGAACGTTGAGCGCTTCATAACCGGCTTTGATTTTCTCGACATCTCGGGGCGCATCGGCCAGACATACATTTCCTTTGGAGAAAACCTTCTTTTTATCGGCAATCGATTGTACCACAATATCAATGTCTAAACCGGCATGTCTTGATATGACCAAGCAAAAACCTCAACATAGTCTCGTAGCATACGAACCAACCTTTCTTTAACTTTATTCTCAAGACCGCTCCTATCTTGATCTCTTAACCCATTAAGTGCCCAAATTCACCTCAACTTGCTCTTCATGTGGCTGTATAACTCGCTCTTCTTCTTGCGATCGCAGGATTCTCACAACTTCACAATCTTCCTCACTTTCGTCTTGGCTTGTAGATCGGATTATCGAGTCATATTTAGCTAGCATAGGCATTTATTAACGAGATTCGGAGTGATTCTGCGATGTATCACGTGGGTGTGTGTAAGAACACATAGCTTTTGAAGGGGTGATAAAGTAAAGAAAACAAACAATTGAATGCAAAGTCCAACAATTTATTGAATGAAAACACGTAAGCGAATAATAACTTGAAGCGAGCCACGATGCCCCGGGCAGGCACTAGGCTTTCAAAGTTTATTGAAACATAAAGAAATACGAAAAGCAAAACAATAAAACAATTACTCACGGCTAAAGGAGATTGGTATAGCGTCTTGATCTCCAATTCTTGGGCCATGATGCAGGTTGGGAAGATCCACTTGCGATGTCGAAGCGGTTGTGGTCGTCTTCTATAGCATGGATTCCACTCTGGCCGATCGGAAAGGAAGTTGGCCGACACGTTCGTATCATCTTGACCCTTGATGGTGAAGCCTAAACGTCTTGTCAAATTGAAAGGAAGATTAGGGAGCGACCCCAAATAGCACTACCTCCTTGTTCCAGCATGGCTTGAGCATCTTTCAGTGAGGCCATTCTAGGTGGGCTTGTGTAACCGGGGAGTAGCGGGGAGAGTCAGCGGGCATGACTGGGCATTGTTTCAAAAGCTTGCGGGGAGTCTCGAAGAATTCTCCTTCCATCTCGAGATAGCGGAATGGTTGTAGATGGTGACCATATACTCTTCTTCACCACACCTTGTAACTTTCCCTTTCACGGTACTTGGGTTACGATGCAAAGTAGAGAGTATGACCTTTGCCCCATGTATCAGAGGCGTCCAAGTAGGCAAGAGTAAAATGGACGGATGTCCATGACAAAGAAAGGAGAATCAAAGTGCGGGAACCGACTTTATGGTGATGAGCTCTCCGTGCATTCGTTTAGAACCATCAAAAAGCTCTCGCGATAATGTCCTTTGGGTCTCGGAACCAACCCCTTGACATCAAGTCGATCAAAGCGATCTTGGAAGGATATTTAGAAGCGAGGTATCCACCAAACATGAGACAAGTAGTGTCCTTGCATTCAATGGAGATGTGCAAGGCCTTGTTATGTTTCTTTCGGAAGAGTCAAATCGACATCGAGAGAAGCTGGGCGTTGTTGGCATCGGGCTAGCAATACAAACTTGAATTATTGTAGTGTCTTGCGGCACATGAGCATTTCACCTGAAGCATTAGCATGAGCCTCGGGCATAAGAGCGAGCAAGCATGGAGATCTTGGATGGTCATCCCAAATGTTCCAACATTGTAGTCACTCTTCTTGATGATCTTGAATTTCCTCCATTTCTTGTTTGGAGGTGTCTTGTGCTTCCTTTGGTATACGGTTGACGGGATGAGTCTTTGTTCTTTCCCTCTAGATGGGATATTGATTGAGTAGTTGGAATGCAGGTAACGATGTCTTTTGGAGGAGATATCGGGAGAATACCCTTCCGGTTGGGTCCGCCTTCTTTGGATCCGTTGATGTTGTCAATGTCGAGAATAGAAACTTGATAAGATCTTCAATTGTCGGAGGATCTTGCTTGACACCATGATAGTAAACATCGCTCCATAATTCCAAGGGATAGCCTTGTCGGAGGAATATGGGCTGGTCTTGGAGAAGTGATAATGAGAGGTGCCACTCTGAGCACGGGATCAGCGGAGGAAATCCTTATAGTGTTAACATCGTATAGTCTTACGGGAAATCGTCACCCCATCCGATTACGCCTTAACATCTTCAATAGGAATCTTGTAACTATCGGGGACGGTGTACTTCACCATGTAATCATATTTTCCACTTGCTTGCCCAAGGTATCCCACGGATAATCTGATTTCATTCGCATTGTCAATCCTTAACTTAGACATATCTTCACGACACGCACGGTGGTTTCGAAATAGTATCTCACGGTTATCCATCATGCAGAACACGTCTTCTCAACCAAGCGCAACCATCGGTCGGATGGGCTGCAGACAATTCTCTGGGCATCACGGATTGACACGGACTGCAACAAATTCTTCTTAACGGTCATCGGAGGAATGGTCAGTCATCTATGTTGAAAACATAAGTATATCGTCATGTGACATTGGAACTCTTGTCATGGTTAGGCATAGGCGCGTTGATCACCGGTCTCAAGCAGGAGGTCAAACTCAATCTGCTTAGCTTGATCATATCACGAATCTTGTTTTGAGCCCAACAATTGTCGTTGTATTACTGAAATTTTTGGAATGGTAAGCACACTTAGCATTAGGATTGTACTTTGGAGAAAGTGTTGACATTTGTGGAGGATCCTCAAAGTAATCAGCTCTGCTTTCAACATGTGTTGCAAGGCTTGCGACAATGGCATTGATCTTTATGTGTCTTCGTTGCGTTACATTCTTGTGCTTATTTGTCTCGACGAGGTTGTCTTGATGTAGGATTGGAGATCACAGCGCCCCCACAGTTAGTAGCGGTCGGTTGGCTCGGCTTTTACGACCATACGGCATTAGCTTCTTTCTTAGCACCAAAGGTTTCTTAGCAGATTGAAGATGTCTCATGAATCTTCCACTCTTGATACCGACTTCATCGCTCGCTTTGTCAATATCAACTCGGTGAATCCGGATGAAGAATTTCCAATCGGATGATTGAAGGGCACTTAGTGTTCCCATAAACATATCATAACTCCCTATTGGACAAGGATGGTTGAACTCACTGCTAGATCTCTCCATGAGCATACTCCTTGAACTTCTCGTCCGACCCATAGACATGCTTTGTAGTTGCATGCGTGGGTGTCAATTCATTATTACTCATGTTATGTAGAAAGCATCGGCTAAGTCACTCCAAATACGGATACGGTCATTCTCTGGTGATAGTACCATTCTTCGGAGTTAGGACAAACTCTCTTGAAAATAGTGCATCTGACTTTGTCATCGGTGTGAGGATTGATCTTGGACATAGGACTTCATCGGCTTAGGGCCAGACATGCCATCATACTTGCAGGGAACTTTGAACTTGGGAGGAATCACAACACCGGAACAAGACTCGGATCATCAAAGTTCAGCCGGACATCTTGGGTTTTCCACATTGAGACGGTCTTGAGTTGCTTGTACTTGTCATCTTCCCGAGTGTTGGCTATAATCGAATGATCCTCTCCTCCTTTCTTTGGCTCCACTGTCACCTTCATCACCCTTGGTACTCCCCTCGGTATGGACCTTCCTTGAGAGAGCTCGATCCGGTGACCATTTTGGACCCCTGAAACGTCTACCCATGTTGAGGAGACCAACAACCTTCTTCTTCTTGTTGATGAGCTTCTTCAAATCTTCTTGGCCTTGGACCAAGTTGGTGAACATTGTTGGCCAGGCATTACGAGCTGGAGATCTTTGTGATGCGTTCAAGAGCCATTCTGCTAAAATAAATAGCGAGCAAATGGAAAACCAATCTCAATGTACACAGTGATGCAATGTTATGATATGCTATGCGATGTTTATCGAATGCAATGCAATGTTTTCAAGGACCTAAGAGATTTAAATTTGTTAAACAAGCAATGAACAAACATTTATTAGTACTTTTTTATCATTCTTTTTCTTTTAAGTACAAGAGATAGTTCAAAACAATAAAAGAAAAGCATAAAAATCCTAAGCTCTAAGTCTCCATAGGCGCTTCCTTTTGGTGCCGATATAGGCATTGATGTCGCTCCTCGTGAAGTAGCTTTGTCAATTCTAACACTTTCTTCTCACTTGCATAGCATTGAGCTTCAAAGGTATCCCTTTCTTCTTTAAAATTGAATCCGGGATCTCTTCAAGTATTCAAAATCGGTAGGCATGTGGGATGGAGAAACAGTATAAGTCGTCACCTATAGAGGTTCCATAATTCTTGGTAGAACAGTGAATGAGCATCATGAGTTTTGAGCTCGAGCTCGCACCCATTTGAGGTAAGGTTCCCAAGGAATGGAGTTCGGTGCCCAAAGTCTTAGTATCAGTCTTCTTTACCATGCCCACATGTATGAACCTTAAATCGGTAATTATGGAGATCGTGATTGTATCGAACACAATATCTTGGAGAAGCATATCATGTGGACTATCTTTCGAGCAAAACCAAGCGGCGTAGGCTAGAAGGGTTGTAAGTAATACCTCCCTTATACCCAGAGTAGTGGTACATTGAGAATTCTCCTGGCTTTCGATGAATGTGAAGTCCTTTTTGAGAAAAGACTCGCGGATATCTGAATGAGAGAGTGACATCAATCTTTGAGACCATCTCAACCTTTGTTCATTCTTCAAAAGCGATGGAGGAAGGTCGAAATAAACCACCTTGAAAGTAGCGGGATACAACACATGAGAGTTCCTTGTCGGCTTAGTAGTGCAGGTGGAGAGAATGTAGAATGTCTCCAAGTAAGGTAGAGCCTTGGATTGCGGGAAGAAACAACTTGATGGCATTGACATCTATGAATTGATAGGTTAGGAAGAACCAAACCATAAATTAGCAAGGCCACAATGTTCTCGAATGCATGAAACTCATAACTTTGAGGAATTCTCGGGCTTTCTTGATTAAGAACTTGGAAAGTAAACCCAACTCCACTCCTAGTTTCCCAATTGGCTTCAATGTCGGCGCCTAAGATGTAGGCGGATGCAATGTCTTGAACTTAGGGACCTTTTCTAGACGGTGAATGGCAATTGGTCAAATAGGTATCAAGTAACTTAGAACTCTTCTAGGTAGGAACCAAGCGATAATCGGAAATGTAAGCAATGGTGTTTGGGATCAAAGAAGCGGAATAGGACATGCATCATATCTTCTTCAAAACCGGGAATAACCAAGTCAAGTAGATACCCATGTCTTTTGATGAGCGAGCATGGTTGGAATTTACGAAACCAATTCTTTGAGTTGAGAAGGATACCCATAAGAAGTTGATTCGGATAGTCTTTCTAGAAGCCATAATCCCTACAAAAGCGAGCAAAGATAAATCCTAGGTCCTTGAAATAGTTAGAAATGATATACAATGCAAATGATGTCATGATGTCATGTTTAGCACACACAAACAATTCACACAATGAGCCTAGGTTTAAGGCTTGCATGAGGTATAGGTGATTACCCACCAAAAGTTTGAGTTGGTTCATCTGTCCTATAATAATGGGGTTCTAGGAATCTCATATCACAGATCTTTCTCGTGGCGCTTATTTCATCTGACGGCCAAGTGGTCGATCGAAAATGTCCCAAAGTCGATCTCAATGAGCGTAGCATCGGTATCAACAACCTCGGTCTACACAAGCAGCCATCTCACTACCTTCTAATGGCCAAGATGGGTCAATTAAGGTTCTAAAAGTTTAGTTAGCGCTTGATGACACCACGAAGCCAAATACTTTCTTCAACTTGGGAATGAAAGTATCGGGGCAACAAAGTGTCACGCTTCGCGTAGCCATCATGTTGTGATGTAGTTATCGTCTAAGGCGCGATGATCTAATGCTACTTAAAAGAAACCCGGATCGGTGTAGGATCTAACAATATAATACCCAACAACCTTAAAGATAAAGCATACAAGTCAAACAAAAAGCAATAAAGGTTATCTAGAAATCCCTAAGTAATTCTCTCTTTTAGAATATTTTCCCAGGAGTCTCGGTTACGTGATGGGGTGAAGCCCGACTTTGTAAGATTTTGTATCAAATGTGCGGATAGCAAGAGTATACCGACTTTTATTTTATCAATTAAGGGAGGTAAAAGTGAGAAAAAAGACCTTCGTTAGATTAGAGTTAGGAGAATGGTTATGAAAAGGAAGGTATTAGCACCCTTTCCATCCGTAGTTATCTCCCAGGGCTCTTAGTTACTCTTAGATCACTTTTTAAAAATTTGCTTTCTTGTGTGTTTGACAAAATGTTTTGAAAAGGCATTTCGCTTTGACTTTATGATGACTCATGTAGGATGTGTATACAAAGTGTTCGGAAATATTTGGTTTTGAAAATTTGAACTTTGAAAAAGATGTGTGGTGTGAAAAGCATTTGATAGAGCAAGCAACTGAGACTTATTTACCCACTAAAATTGGTGGTTTTGTCGTACTTCTACATTCCTTTAGAATAGCGCTAGCCATACCATTAGTTAGTAGGTAGCTCCATTAGTTGGATGTAAGCGGGACATTGAAGGGACATCGGATGGTCATAGAAAGCAACTTGTAGGAAGTATCCTAGCACATTCGAAGGACTATCATCATTTTCGTGGCGACAATCGAGGTCAAGATCATGTATTCGGAGGCGACATCGTGGGTCTTATGATCTTTGTATCGAAGGGACTATGATGATTTGTTTGGAAGGCAACGGTGCTAGAATACCTCTACGTTGAGGGACATGACCATTTGAATCGAAAGGCATCGAGAGATTACCTAAAGGGTGCGTGTGTGAAAGAAGTGTGTGTGATTCGGATATTTTATCTTGAAGATTAGTGTGAGCTATGTCAATTTATCTTGCCATACCGCCTAGTTACTAGCAATTGATAAGGGTGCGGAAAGTAAAATCACGGAATGTAAAGGTCGGAAGAAAATAACCTACTATTACATGGCTTTGGGCGGATACATAATTAGGAGTGCGGAAAGTAAAAGCCTAATTAACTATTACAACCCATGAGCAATTACATTATTGGAAAATAAAAGTAAAGAAAAGCGTCAGAATCGGACAACTTGAAGGAATGAAATCGGAAAATATGATGAAATTGAAATAAGAAAATGTTAGAAAAATGCAATTTTAAATATGAAAAATTATATCTGGGAATAAGATAAATATGTTAAAATAATTTTTGGATTTTGGAAAAGATTTAAATAAAATGCAATTTATAATGATTTAAATAAAAATAAAAATAAAATAAATATACATGCAAAAATTATATTTTTAATTTTGAAAATTAAATAAAGGTTTTAGAAAATAATGTAAAAAGAAAAAATGTTTTTAGTAATTTTAATGCAGAATAAAAATATGAAAAGAATTTAAATATGTAAAATATTGAAAAATGAAAATATGAAAATATGAAATTGCAAACTTGTAAAAATGTCATGGCGGGGATCGAGGCTGGGGACACAAACCTCAAACAACCCAGCTTGACCAAGCTAGCTAGCGTGCTGTTGTTTGGAAGCTGAGTTAGTGGAATACACGCGTTGCCGTCATTGGTTTCCTCCTCCGCGCATGGACTTCATCTCTTCGTTTGAATTTTCAAAGCTTGCGTCGGCTTTTCTTCGGCTAAAGACTGCTACATGGAAAATCAACACCAAGTAATATAAATGCATTGTAAATACATGGATTCGATTCGAGAATCGTTCGAATTCATTGGTCATGGTCTCATGGTCCAATTTTCCCTATTCGTGAAACCTAAAGCAGCGGGAAACCCTAACAATGGCATGTTCGGCCATGGAAATCGATTAAAAGCACCCGAAAGCTTGCAAACTCATCACTAATCACAAAACAAACACAAATCAAGTTAATAATGCATGATGATAGAATTCGAATTTTGAAATTTCAAGAACAAACCAATTTGGTTGGCAATTCGGATGGTTTTGAATGAAGTAAAGTGCGGATCGATTCGGTGGATGGCAAGGAATGTGTTCCTCAAAACCACTTGAAAACAATGAATCAATATGCCGATTGCTTGAAGGTCACAATTTTTGAGTTTGAAACTAGGGTTACGGAGCAATTCTTACATTCTTAATCATGTGCTATGCATTGTGTATTTATATTGGATGGAATTGGGTGATTTGAGAAGAAATCATCATCAATCAATGCAAATCAAATTTGATTTTGTACAAAATCAAATTTTCAAATACAATTAATTTTCAATCCAATCTTGCCATATCAATCCAATTTTAGAAATTCTTTGGCTTTGTTGAGTTACTTGGATGCCAAGGAAGAGAAAAATCAATTTGCAATTAATTTTGATTTTATACTTTATTTTGAATTTAATTTGTATTTAAATGAATAAATTCCAAATTAAATAGAAAAATAAAATAAAAATTCGAAACTTTGGGCTTTGATGTTCCAAATTATGAGGAACAAGTTTGGATGAAGAAAAAGTAGGCCCGTTTGCAAGTTTTTGATTTTTAAAGTATCTCTCTTTGTGCATTCTTCAAAATTACTTGTAGATGGTGTAACTTGCTCAATTTTCCACATTTTGGTGTTCTTGGACTTTTGGAAAGCTCTAAGAGTCCTCTAACCAATGTCTTTGGTCTCATCTCAATTGGAGTTACCATGCTCAAAATATCTTCAAAACAAAAGTTGACTTTTGTTGACTTTGAAAATACACTGTGTGTTTTGAGCCATACCTCTCAAATGAAGCATTTTTGGACATTCTTGTGAGACATGAAGTTGTAGAAATTGAATTTCCTTCAAAACAAGAGGTGGTGGAAAATTTAAAGAAAGTATGAGAAAGTTATGATCGGTCAAAGTTCGATTGACTTTTCATCTAGAAACCTAATTTAGAAGTTTGACTTTTGAGCAAATCTTGAGTTTTCTTGATGAATCATAACCCTTGATCAAATGATGAATGTAACTTCAAAATGAGGATGTTGACCAAAATCGGAAGTTTTGGTATATGTTGACCAAGTTGACTTTTGTCCAATACACCCGATTTTCTTCTCTGAACAATTGTCAAGGAAACTTGACTTGTGAGGCTTGAAACTTGACATGGAGAATCTTTGAAGCATATGAGGAGGCATGAAGGCTATTGGAGATGTTGAAATCCATCTTGACTTGAGATACCAAACCTAGTTTGGGTTGATTGTGGAGAAAGTTTGTCGATCAAACCTTGAGGAATCCTTGAGTATGGATGTATGAAATCTCTTGAGTAGATGGAGGGCAAATTTTGGGGTATGACTGATTGAATCATTGACATTTGAGTCTTCATCTTTGTTGAAGCTGCCGGCATCCCCTCCCATGGGACAAGTTCTTCCCACATGCCTTTCAAGAACATGAATACACTTGTTTCTCCCCGAGTTCACGTTACGAGTCGAGTAAAGCATAATCGACACTTTCTAGCCTTCGCGTCACAAATGTCCAGATTCCCGGCGTAATATGGTTAGTCTAGTCGGTGTATCTAGTCTTTATTTCCACTAGCATGTCAGCTCTCCCCTAGCATTATGGGTCCTCTTTTTGAGAACAAGAATGCACTTGTTTCTCTCCTTCGTAAATCCTAATCGGCGTTTCCTGGCCTTTGCATCACGACCGTCTAGTTATTTTCTAGTGTATGCGTGGTTAGTCGATTAACGTATCTAGTCTTTCTTAAGCTTGCATGTCAGCTCTCCCCTGACATTGTGGATTGAATTGGGTAGAGGCCAATTCTATTCAAGTCAGGATCACACCTGTACCTATCATCGTAGAATTCAACATTTATTTTGTGCTCTTTCTTGTTGTGACCTAGTTAAGCTCTGGCGCAACATATCCTTTCTCTAGAGGCTCATTGGAATTCTTAAAATCCATACTTGTCTTTTGATGTAGCTTTTGGGATTGAGCATAAATTTTCGAGTCCATTTGGTATTCAATCACCTCACCTTGTCGGCTCGGCGGGCCAACCTTGCTCCGGCTTGAGGGATGATTGAATAGGTATTGTTCCAAAATTTACCCTCTTCTTTCTGCATTTACGGCATAATCCGATTGCATAAATATACATGTAGCATGCATAGCATTGATCATGAGGTTACTAGGTTCAAGGTATCCCAAGTGGCAAACCAAGAAAGGATTTCTTCTCTTATTTTTCAATAAAGTGGATTTTGAGTTTTCAACGCATTTTGAGCACTCGAGGCGTATCTCTCATTTCGTTAGGTATTTTCTAATGATTTTCGACGGAAAGTTCCTCTAATTATTATCTACAACTTTCATTTGAAATCGAGAAGAAGATCTCGTGAGGAAGGTTCCCCGGAAATTGATTTCTCTAGTGATTTAAACTAGATTTTAGTGTTGAGCTGTGTTCTTCCTATTAAAAGGCTATATCTCTAGATGGAAATCCGTGGCTTGGCGGGATTGATTTCTAAAATTCCGTATCGAAGCCTCTAAAACTTTCCTTTGCAGCTCGGAGATGATTCCTCACAATCAATACCATAATTTTATTCTTTGAAGTTTTGAGTTGAACCGAGTAGTTTTTCATCGATGTGAAGTTAGAAAAATCATATTTAGCTCGAATTTCATCGAAGCGAAGTGGGACCAGATGCCAAAAGTTCACAAAGTTCGTTAGCTTTGATTGTATTAGAAATGATGCAAATTTCAATCAAAAGACCCTTGTTGAGGCATTATCTCGGAAGGCGCATTGAAAATTCGCATGTATCGGTTGCACGAAAACTATCTTTGAAACTTCAAAAATTCCTTCGCCTTGACCGTTCACACGTCGGGTTAGTATTTTGGTTCTCTCAAGCAAAATCGCATTAGGACACTTTTGCTTATATTCCGACTTCAAATTATACGATTTTGGCTATTTTGGATTAATTACGAAAAATTATTCGGATAATCATGATTTAGGCTTGATTATGGTTCTTAGGCCCAACTCCTAGGACTATAAATAGATTTTCCCCTTC
Organism: Vicia sativa; assembly: GCA_021764765.1. Lineage (NCBI taxonomy): Eukaryota > Viridiplantae > Streptophyta > Magnoliopsida > Fabales > Fabaceae > Vicia > Vicia sativa. The sequence continues at coordinate 82,832,043 of CM038794.1, read as the reverse complement.
ACAAATTATAACAACACAATCATTTTCTTAATTTTCACTACCAATCCCACTCAATTCTCTCTCAAATCCAAAGCAAAACTCAGAACAAATTTCAAACTTCAACTTTCCTCAAGCAACCACCACGAGCATGCGGACCTCTGCTTGAGACTGTCACCACCCATGAGACCACGCTAAGCGCTTCACGCTAAGCGTACCTGCGATTCAGATTTTCTCATGCCGCATCTTCTCTCAGGAGTCTTGATCTTCTTCTCCTTCTTTTGCTCGAATCGGCGTAGAGGAACTATTTCATCTGATTTCTCTTCAATCTCAAGATTCAAGGATTTCTTCTTCATATTTCTTCACTTCTCCATTGAAGATTTCAAGTTTTCCTCAAGAATTTAAGGTCAATTTCAAAGATTATCATCAATTAGATTCTTGCGACTTGGTATTTTCTTTGAAGAACACAAGAATTCCTCTTCAAAATTCCACCATCACACCCACTTATATATGGTGATATTGAAGTGGTCTCAAAGGTGATGTCACTCTCATTCGGATATCCGTTGGTGTCTTTTTCCTCAAAAGGACTTCACTTTCATTGGCGTTATGGGAATTCCTAATGTACCACTCCTCGGCATAAGGGGAGGTATCACTTATAACCCTTCTCTAGCTCTACGTCAGTTTGGTTATGCTCGAAGAGATGGTCCCCATGATATGCTTCTCGAAGACATTGTGTTCGACTACAACAACGATCTCGAACTACCACCGAATTTGTGCGCTTGGCCATGGTAAAGAAGGCGATACCAAGAGTTTGGGACACAAAATTCCATTCCTTGGGAACCTTACCTCAAATGGGTGCGAGCTCGAGCTCAAAACCTCATGGTTACATTCTGAGTTGTTCTACGGTGATTATGGAACTGTTGCTATAGGTGACGAACCATACCATTCTCCATCCGGACATGCCTACTAATTTTGAAGACTTGAAAGATCCACGTTTGACAAGAAGAAGGGATACATTGAAGCTCGGTGCTATGCAAGCGAAGAAAGGTACTAGAGTTGACCAAGCTACTTCACGAGGAGGCGAAGCATCAATACCTACTTCAACACAAGAGAGCACGCCATGGGAGACACAGGCTCTAGGAATTTATTTTTATTTGCTTAAACTTTCTTTTGTACTTACTAAAGATAAAATAATAAAAGTTTGTTTGTGCTTGTCTAACAAATTTAAATTCCTAAGGTCATTAAATTGCATTATAACATCGCATATCATGGCATAACATTTCATATGGTACATCGAAGACCGGTTTTCTTATTCCCTCGCTATTTATTTCGGAAATGGCTCTTGAACAGACTGTCAAAGATCTTGGGCTCAGAATGCTCAATTCGAGAAGATGTTCACCAACTTGGTCGAGCGAGAAAAGACACGAAAGAAGCTCATCACCAAAAGAAGAAGACCATTGGTATCCTCGACATGGGAAGAAATCACAGGGTCTAGTCGGGGTGGTCGAAGCAATTGAACTCTCAGACAGCGGTGAGGTTGGGAAGTGTCAAGAACAATGAAGGAAGCCATCATGGTCTAAAAGCGAAGATGAAGACTATGTGACGAGCACTATCCTCGACAATGACAAGTACAAGCAACTTGAAGGCAAATGCGATCTGTGGAAAATCAAAAATGTCAGGTTGAACTTTGATGATCGAGTCTTGTTCTGGTGTGGTAATTCCCCACAAGTTAAAGTTCCTACCTTTGCCAGTATGATGGCATCTCTTGCCGGCTGCATCTGAAGTCCTATGTTCGAGAAGATCCATCCTCATCTTGAAGGCGAGGCATGGATCCATTTCTTTCGAGAGAGTTTATCAAGACACGGTTGGGTGGTATTATAAGCTAGAGAATACCCATATTCATACGGAATGACTTAGCGGATGCTTTCTACAAGCGATACCGATTACAATCTTTGAATTGGCACCACATGCAACTTCTAAAGCATGTCTATGGGTCGTGTGAAATTTCAAAGAATATGCTTAGAAATGAAGAGATTTAGCAAGTAGAGTTCAACCACCCTTGTCCAATAGGGAGTTGGTTGATATGTTCATAGAACAGCGGACCCATTCTTGATCATCGATTGGAAATTCTTGACGGTTACGGTGACATTGATAACGACGATATTGAAGGTATTTGGAATCAGAGCGGGAAAATACGGTGAGTCATCTTCAAATCTGCGAAGAAATCTTTTGGTGAAAAGAAGCCAATGCTATATCTGATCGAGGAAAATGACAAAGATGATCGCACCAATCTGGGGGTAGTTGTGATCTCGATCCTCATGAGCGCAACCCTCAGCGAGACAACGCGTAGCGAACACGCCACGAAGGCGGTTCTGAAGATCAACATGCCGTTGTCTCGAGCATTGCAACACATGTTGGCAGGTGATTACTTTGAGGATCCTCCTCATCGTCAACACTTCCTCTCAAGTACATTCCTAATGCAGTGTGCCACTCCAACAGCCGGGACCGACACCAACAAGCATTGGGCCACGAAGAACAAGATTCAAGACATGATTGAAGCGGGAAATTGAATTGACCCTCCCGCCGAAACTGCAGATGTGATCATGCACCAATGCGTGCTGGTAAAGGTTCCAATGCTATTGACAATGACTCCTATGTTTATGATGTGAATAAGATGACTATTCCAGCGGTTGTCAAGAAAGATTTCTTTGGCGGTGAATTACAAGGATGCCCTAATGGTATTATTGGTGTGCATGAGATCGGCGGGTGTGCTTGGTTGAAAAGGCGTATTCAGCGCGCGATGGACAATTGAGGTATATTTACGAAACCTCAATCATGGAGAATACGTGCGAAGAATTTCTAAAAATCTAAAGATCGAAGGCGTAAATAGCCGAACAATGCAGGATACCTTGGGGCAGCCAAGTGGAAAGTTTGATTTAATGGTTAAGTATACTGTAACACCCCTTCTAATTACCCGAGATTTTATAATTAATAATCAGAGTATTTAACACATATCAAGAGGCATCACAATTTTTAATATAAGTCAAAGCGATTATCATGCTTTCCTTTGAAGAAAATCATCAAATAAAACAAACTTAAGGTTATGTTTGACAGCGGAAATGAAACATAACAATTCGGAATACATCATCCATAATTATTCCAGGACATAAATCAAAACATAATTTCAAAACCATTATTAATATCCATAAAGGATTTCAAATCAAGCGTTTCCCCAGTGTTACATCTACGAGCGACGACACCGCGCGGATTAACTAAGACTCAACTCTAGAAGCTATCCTCACCCATTCCAATGGCTAATCACTTCAAATATGAAATCATTAAAGTAAGGTGAGATCTCTATTCAATATAAGCTGCATTATAAGTTTCTAAATAGCGGAATAATTCGATACATGGATCCATTATCATAACACAAATTATAGTTCAGTTCACAAAATATTGCACACAACTCATTATGCAAGTAAACAATTAATGGAAATTGCGACCTTTGAAACCATCCTAGCATGTTACAATCCATATGCAATCACGAGACTCTATGCATGTGGTACCAAGCGTGAACCAAGAGTTCACCTTTCCGTTTACATGTGGAAAACAGTGACAATCCATGATTAGCCCATAACCTTTGGGTCAAGAATCCGCCTCACTACCTCTGAATCCTTGTAAGTTTATTGGCTCTGCAAGCTCATTCGCACAATGGGAATGAACCAATTAACAATGCATGCATGCATCATAAAAAGCATGCAACTTCAATTCAAAGATTACGATATCAACATAATTCACATAATGCCAATCACCAATGTATTACATTCAATCATAATGAATATCAAACACCACATCGTAAGCATTATTTCTCATTCATTAACTCGGACCATTCATAACCATTCCCATCATCCTTAAACTATCCACATTTTCAAAATCGGGCTCGACATCTTTTCAAAATATTTTTAACAAAATAATATTTTTTCTTTAAAAGATAGTATTTTTAATTTAAAAATACTGCGAAAGCGACACTTTCGAATCGAATTACGGTTTGAAAATATGAATTTTGAAGTTTTAAGTGTTTTGAAGTTCAACACGGTGGAACCCGGTTCCTCAGGAGAACCAGTTCCACTTTTTGAAATACACTTCTGGAAAATTGTATGGAACTCGGTTCCTCCCCTTGAGAACCGGTTCCCACGTCTGAAATAGCCAATTTTGAAAGTTTTGCTGAACTCGGTTCCTCCCGAGGAGTAACGGTTCCCCGACTTCTGAGAATCAAAAGCGCTATTTTGGCAGCATTTACATTCAAATCACTTCCAAACATTCTCATACAATTGCAACTTTGAGGAACACCAAATACATCCATTTACACCAATATAACATCATACATCATTAATTCGTCATTCCTATTAATTGTTGACACTAAAGGTCTTAGATCCTATAATCAAGCACAAATAGGGTTGAATTCTACAAAACCTATATTTATCAAAATCAAAATTCCTAAGATACCCAATCATCCATTTGAATTCCCAAAACCCATAAGAATTAAAACGAGCGAATCACCCTTACCTCGCGATGATCTTGATTTCCTCGGCAGCTTTTCCTCTTTTCTCTTCTCTTCTCGAATTCTCGTGAAATGATTTCAAAAAGACCTTCTTTTCTTTTCCTTTTTTATAGTCCTTTTAATACTCCTTTTATTTATTCCAATAAAATAAATAATTAGTAATTAGTAAAGTAGAGTACTTTACCCTCACACCCTCTACTTACTCCTCCACCACCAACTCTTCTTTTTAATTAAATAATCCAATTAAATCCAAAAATATAAATAATCAAGCCTTTAATTAATTAAATAATTAAATTCCTAATTATCTAGCATTTGTATTAATTTGGGGTGTCACAACTCTCCCTACTAAAGAGTTTTTCGTCCTCGAAACATACCTTAAACGAAAAGTTCGGATCTGAGTCCTTCATCAGACTCTCCGCTCCCAAGTTACATTTCCTCAGCTGGTCCTCCCAGGCTACTCTCTGATGATATCTCTTTACCACATAATTGCTTCACTAGATCCTCAATTCTCGAGCAACGCTTCTGAGTCAAATTATCTCATTCTTGTATGTCTTCTACGAATCTCAGAGACGGATCCATGATGTACCTCCTCAGTGAGATACATGAAAGACATCATGTAAATTTGCAAGTGATGGCGGTAAGAAATCGATAAGCAACTTTAACTCTCTTGGTGTCGATACGGACCAATAAAGCGCGGAGTCAACTTCCTTGACTTTAGCTCGACCAATACCGATCATCGGGTAACTCGCGCGAACACGTGGTCTCCTTCACCCAAACTCAAATCTTTCCTCCTCTTATCATGATAACTTTTCGGCGACTACGAGAAGCTCTCATCTTCTCTGAATCATCTTAATCTTTTCCGTCTGTTGGACAATCTACGGTCCAATCACGACACTTTCTCGATTCGTACCAACACAACGATTGTCAGGCACCTCCTACCATACAAGCGCCTCAAATGGGCCATACCAATACTCGAATGGAAACTATTGTTGTGTGGTAAACTCGATCAATGGTAGTAGCTATCCCAGTTCCACCGTTTTCTAACATACCGCTCTTAACAAATCCTCTAACTTGTTGAATCGTCTTCTCCAGTACGACCATCATGCGGATGATAGCGAACTCAATCGTAGCTTAGTACCAAGCTTCCTGCCATCTGTCGAACTTAGATGTAAACCTCGGATCTCTATCGACACAACTAGAAGGAATACCATGCAAACTCAATCTTCTCAACATATAATTCCTAACTTCTCCATCCGATAATCCATTCTTATGAATAAAGTGGCAGAACTTTGTCAACGATCGACAATAACCCAATCGAATCACAATTCTTCGTAGTCTAGGCAAACCAGACACCGAAATCCATAAAATTCCATCCCATTTCCATTCCAGGAACAATAACGGTTCCATCAATCTTGGCGGTTTCGATGTTCGATCTTTGATTTCTAACAAACCAAACACGCATGTACAAACTCGGCAATTTCCTTTTTCATTCCGGCCACCAAATAACTTCAAGTCATGGTACATCTTAGTAGCACTAGGTTGAATACTCGACCCTCTGATGTCCTTCTTCAAAATACTTTTTCTAATCTGGGAACATCAGGACACACCCTATCACCAAATCTCATAGCGCGACATTCTCAATCATTCGGAACTCACCTCCTTGACCTTGGTTAATCAATGTCAACTTATCCACAAACCAACGGATTTACCGTCCATTGCGATTCTCCTCAAAATACCACTAGTCGGCTTCAACATACCCAATTTCACACTATTCGGGTAGTTTCACATACCAAACTTAAATCTACGAAGTGTTCAACTAAATCAATTCACGAACCATTAACATGTCGACAAATGCAAGGACTTCACCTTTCGATGCATACGCCTGGCGTTTGCCTTACGGGATGGTAATTCAAACCGATATCATAATCCTTGAGAAATTCTAACCACCTTCCTTGCCTCATATTCAACTCTTTACGGTCAAAAAGATGCTTGGGCTCTTGTGATCCTTTGAACACTTCAAATCGTGAACCATACGAGATAATGCCTCCTGATTTCAAACAAACCTACGACTTCGACTCTAAATCATGAGTCGGATAATTCCTTTCATGAATCTTCATTGTCTCAAAGCATAAGCCACAACTGCCTATCTTGCATCAAAACACCACCTAAACCCATCAAAGGCATCCTGACACCACGAAGATTACTGAATTCGGCAAAATTAGAATCGAAGCACTGAGTCAACCTCCTCTTCAACTCTTGATCCTTTCACATCACATCCCAAACAAGCGCTTGCCCTTTCTTGTCAACAGTCACAGGTAAAGCTAACCGAAAATCCTGAATTTCTTGTAGTAACTTTTGCCAAGACCAAGAAAACTACGGATCTAAAAGCATTCTTGGCGCTTCCTTGAGATACGCTTCTACCTTCGTGGGATCAACAACAATACCATTCTTGGAAATCACGTGACAGAAAACTCACTTCTCTTAACCAAAACTAGCATTTAGATAACCGCGCAAAGCTTCTTTCTTTCAACAATTCCAATACAATTCTAAGATGCTGCATGCTCTTCATCATTCTTTGAATAGATTAGAATGTCGTCAATAAATACCACCACAAACTTGTCAAGATATGTATGAAATATCACATTCATATACTCCATAAAAACACTAGGTGCATTAGTAACTCAAGCGGCATGCGGAATATTCATAATGCCCGTACCTCGTTCTAAATCACGGTCTTGAATATCTTCACCTTAACACGAATCGATGATATCGGACCTCGGATCAATTTACTAAATACAAGCTCCAACTAAGCGATCCATCAAATCATCAATCCTCGGCAATGGATACCGATTCTTGATCGTCACTTTATTCAATTGCTGTAATCAACACACGGTCTCATTGTACCTTCCTCTTCTTAACCAACAACACAGCGCACCCACGGAGAAACACTTGGGCGGATAAACTTCTTCTCAAGTAAATCTTCCAATGTTCTTCAACGAGATAACTCAGATGCCGACATGCGATAAGGCGCCATCGACACCGGACTAGTTCGAGAATCAATCTATAGCAAACTCCACTTCACTCTCGGTGGTAGCTCACTAACATCTTAAAATACTCTGGAAATTCATTCTGGCCGGTAATTCACCACTCTTAGCTTTTCCTTTCACCTCTTTCGAAGAATACAACATAAACACTACAGCACCATCTCTAGCAATTTGAATTCATACCTTAGCGACATAGTTACATCTTGTTTAACTAACTTCTTGAGGGAATATAGTCTTCTCAAAGCAGTTGATATGAACTGGAATACCAACGATTCATTCAAGGATAATATCAAGTTGTTCTAAGGTAGGCACACTAAATCCATACAAACCTCTACCAAAAATGACAATAGGACAATTCCTACAAACATACGAAGTCGTGAACTTAGGCAGTGTCGATATATACTTCCATCAAATTAGAAATTCCAGTTTAATCTTTTAGCACAATCCAAAGCAATAAAAGAATCGTCGCTCGGTATCAATAATTGCAATTAAAGGTATCATTAATAAAACATGTACCTTTAATCAACCGATCATCTGGATTAACCTCGACCACGACCAGCGAACACCTTCCCACCGACTTGCTCTTTCTTTGGCTTAGTACACTGCGGACGAGTGTCCTTCTTAGCACAATTGTAACAAGTTACCTCATACGGATCACTCAGCGGCTATATGACCGTCTCCACAGTTGTTTCACTTCTTAGCATCATTCCACGCATTCGGTGGCTTCGTGCCCCATGTCACCACACTTAACACTTAATGGAAGAACAGGAACAGATTCTCCCCACTAGGCTTCTTCCAACCTCAGTTTACGATTATTCCTATCATAGGGTTTACCACGATCCATGTCTCTTGCCCTTCGATCAACATAACTCAGGCATTCGACTTAGTACTAGCAAGATCTTCTTCAGAATCTCTACGATCCTAAATCGGAAACCTCTAATGCGTTGATACGATACCACTTGATCTCATCCACGAAGACCATTCTCAAACTTGATACATTTGGAAAATTCTCCATACGCATCGTTAGTGTAATGAGCATAATACTTTGCTAATCGGTAAACTTTGAAGCATACTCACTCACCAGACTTGTTGCCTTGCAGCTCGACTCAATCTCTTTCTTGCCCGAATGTCTTGAGGAAAGTATCTTCTCAAAAAAATCCCTCTGAACCGGCCAAGTCAATGCAATCCATCTTCTTCCATTTCGATTCGGTAGCAACCCACGGTCATCACTTCCTCGGCCACATGTAGTACCATACTCCTTGACTCCCGGCACAATCAATCACTCACGAAGATCCTCTCGATCTCCTTCAACCGCCAGAGCACCTTCGGGATCATGCGTGCCCTTGAACAATGGAGGATTATTCCTCGAAAATTCCCCTAATTGTCGGATCCAATAACGACTCCTACTGATTCCCTCAAAACCTCACTAACATTCCCAAGCTTGACAATAGCGACATCGTCTCTTCCGTTACCTCTTCCAGCCATTGTTACGTAACATTACAAAACAATCTACATCAACACAAGTATCGGCGGTGTTACCTTACACTAATCGCATACTAAAGGGATAACGACACTAAGACAAGACCGTATGCTTTGATACCTATTACTTCCTTCTAATTACCCGAATTTTATAATTAATAATCGAGTATTTAACACACATGTCAAGAGGCATCACATTTTTAATATAAGTCAAAGCAGGTTGTCATGCTTTCCTTGAAGAAAATCATTAAATAAAGCAGACTTAAGGTTATGTTTGGCGGAAATGAAACATAACAATCGGGAATACATCATCCATAAGTATTCAGGACATAAATCAAAACATAATTTCAAAACCATTATTAATATCCGCAATGGTTCCAAATCAAGCGTTTCCCAGTGTTACATCTACCGAGCCACGACAACGACGGAGATAACTAATTGACTCAACTCTAGAAGCTATCCTCCTTTGATTCCAGCGACTAATCGCCAAATGAAATCATTAAAGTAAAGGGTGAGATCTCTTCAATATAAAATGCATTATACATTTCTAAATACAACCGGAATAATTCGTCGATGTCATTATCCTGCTTACCCAAATTATAGTTCGAGTTCAAACATTGCACGCTCATTATGCAAGTAAACAATCAATGGAAATTGCAACTTCTTTGAAACCATCCACAACTGTTTACAATCCCATAACAATCACCGGACTCTAGCCATGTGGTACCAAGCAGACGAGTTCACCTTTATTCCGTTTACATGTGGAAAGACAACGTAATCCATGATTCCCCGCAACCCACTTGGATCAGAATCTAATCCGCAGTTAAGCCCCCATAACCAGCGGATTGAATCACCCTCACTATACGAATCCTTGTAAGTTTGGCTTTGCAAGCTCACTTCCACACAATGGGAATGAACAATTAACAATGCTTATGCATGCATCATAAAGCATGCAACTTCAATTCACAGTTAAATATCAGCATAATTCACATAATGCCAATCACCAATGTATTACATTCAATCATAATGAATATCAAACACCCATAAACATTATTTCTTATTCATTAACTTTCGGACCATTCACATAACCATCCCATCATCTAAACTATCCATATTTTCAAAATCCGGAAGCTCGACATCTTTTCAAAAATATTTTTAACAAAATAATATTTTTCTTTTAAAA
>CM038794.1:82707397-82821700 GCA_021764765.1 Vicia sativa | reverse complement strand
GTAGGGGCATGTCTATCCCCTGCCGAGCAAATTTCTATCTTCTCGCATCAAACAAACCATGTAACCCTCAGATCCGAGCTAAATGTCGATTGTCGAGATATATGAGTACTAGCATAGTTGGAACTTAACAAGATTGTTTCCACATAGCTTTTTACTTTCTATGTATACAAACTATCGCCATACGCTACAATTGCTCAAATTAATACAAGTTTCTTTCTTTTTCACAAAGTGTTTGTTTTGTTGTTTTTGCACAAAGTCCAATGATTGCTTTGAATGATTATATATCCGAGAATAAAAACTGCTTACAAACATGCAAAAGCAGTATATACAAAAGTACTTCATCGCAGTTTTAGGAATTGAGATGACGATTTAAAGTCACTAACATATTCCCCACTGCAGCACGATCTCCACAGCAGCCATCGCCGCCACAAGCCTTCCTCAAATAAGTACATCCCCTAAATACCCAAAGCAGGTATTCATCCACGCCAGAATATCTCTCTTTCCTAAGAACAAAGAATATCCCGACTCGAAAACTTACGATAGGCATCTGAGGAAAAACTACTCCCCAACGGATTCACATGTGATCCCCACAGAGTGTTCCCAGCTTATTATCCCCGCAGGTCGCTACAAGACCCCAAACAGTTACTTCTTCACTTCCATCCCCAAGAGGATCTACGACAAGATCCCCAAATGGAGCATCTCCTATCTTTATTCCTCAACAACAGTTGTCCGACTGAAACTTGGTCGTGAGTAGTATTGAGGAATCAAAGTCACCTATTCTTATTCCAAGTCGGGGTTTCATGTTTCATCCTCCAATGTAAGCCCTCGAAATCCCTAGGCGTAATGTCTACATATTCCTCAAGATGGATATGTTTTGAAATACATATACGCATTTCTACATGTGCATAAAAAGTCATAACATGTGCACATAACATTATACATAAGCATGCATCATAACTGTGATAAGTCAACAATTATCCCGCCAAAATTTCTTTCTTTTTCCCAGGTGGAAATCACTTCTAACGAAAGGTCAAAGACGATCATGACCATGAGTCCGTGATTAATACCAAGCCGACGGAAACCTTATCCGAACGACTACTTGAGTCATTCCTCCGACAACGTGAATCGATCAACACCAAGCACAATGGAAGCTATCCGAGACTATACCTATTATCCCCGAGCAATCAAGACGAAAGATTGATTCCGACGCTCTTATTATCAACAACAACTACGAGTCACCAGACGACCCGGCTGGTTCGGATGGCATCTAAGCCCATCTCCCACTATTTGTCGACATTTCCACTTTCGTATCGTCGCATATTTGGTTAAAAACCAATACAAACCAATAACTTCATTCAAAGATTTGTGCGTAGTCTAACGACGACTCTCTTGATGGCATCTTAAGCCCATCTCCTCTACTTTCAGAATATCTACAGAGCTTCCAACATTTGACCCATTCCTCAACATCAATCTCTCCGGATGGCATCTTAAGCCCATCTCCGACGTCTCTCCTATCCAGGCGACAATCTCAAGTCTAACGTACGACTCTTTCTCAAGCGTTTAATTCTCCATTTTCTCCGAATGACATCTATAAGCCCATTCCTATACATCAACAATCAATCTAGTGCAAATTTTTAGGTACTCGAGTGTTCAATCATCTTACCTCTAGGTCAGGAAAGGCAAGCATGCCAATCTACCCCTTCCAGTATAAGAAGATTGAACAGGGGCAGTTGTGATACCCCAAAATTTGCCCTCCTATTATTCAAGACATTCTATATATCCATGCTCAAGGATTCCTCAAGGGTCGATCGATTAAACCCCTCCTACACAATCAACCCAAATTAGGTTTGGCATTTCAGATCAAGATAGGTTCTCAACACCTCCAATGATCATCCCGCCTCCTCATATGCTTCAAAGAGCCTCCATGACAAGATTCAAGCCTCATAGGTCAAATTCCTCGTACAATTGCTTAGATGGTCGAAAATCAATCAGATTGACAAAAAGTCAACTGTGGTCAACATGTAGTCAAAACTTCTGATTTTTGGTCAACATCCTCATTTTGAAGTGACATTCATCATTTGATCAAGGGTTGATCATGATTCATCAAAAAAACTCAAGATTTGCTCAAAAGTCAAACTTTCCAAATTAGGGTTTTTTAGTGAAAAGTCAACTGAACTTTGACTGATCATAACTTCTTCATACTTTATCAAAAAAATTTCCACCACCTCTCATTTTGAAGGAAATTCAATTCTCTACAACTTCATGTCTCACAAGAATGTTCAAAAAATGCTTCATTTGGAAAATATGGATCAAAACATTACAGGTCCTTTTCAAACTCAACAAAAAGTCAACTTTTTGTTTTGAAGTTTTATTGAGCATGTAAACTCCAATTGAGATGAAACCAAAGAGGAAAGTTATCTTTCGGACTGCTCGTTTGATCCCTATATAATCCACAACATTTCGACCTTTCCATCTTTCGACACAAGAACAATGTTGGCAACCCATGAAGGATAGAGATGACTTTCAAAAGCCCCATCAAGTCAAGTTTCTAGACTTCTCTTTGATCTTCTTAGACATCTTAGGATGAGTTCTTCAAAGTTTTCGCTAATGTGAGGATGCCTTATTTCAAAGGTAGCAGGCACAACGATATCGTGATCCAACCTCAGGCATGTCTTCATAAAGACCAGCGAAGATTTCTCAATACTCGAGTAGTTCAATCAATATTTTCTTCATGCTGTCTTCTAAAGTGGTCCTGACTTTAACCTTCTAATCACATTGCCCATATTTTCTTTCAATCTTCCCGATGCGGTTACTAACCTTTTCCTTGCTTTAACATTCTTGCTAACTCTTCGTGGAGTTCACAATCTTCTCACCTTCTTCGGCTTGGTTGATCGGATTATAAAGTCATAAAGAGTGATAACAGTAGTCATATCAAAGGGATCCATTAGGTGTGGGATTATATTTGCATGATTGATTTTAATGCTTATTTTAGTTTTTTATGATAAAAGAAAAATAAAGCATTGCTATTTGCTTTAAAATTGTGATGTAAAATGGAAAGAAAGGAACAAAACATTTGAATGAAAAGACGTTTTTATTTTATAAAAGTTGTGAATGCAAACATGGTGGCCCTATTATTATGATTTACATCGGTTTCAAGTAGCATTAATTATTTGCATGATAACAAAACACAAGAAAATTACTCTTTCACCATCGTGACTAGTGTTCGCGTTAAAAGGTGACGCGCTAGAGGATGCGAACGTGAGTTCGGATTCTCTGGCTCGAAACGATTTAATCTTTTGATTTGTTTATAAAGATGTCGTGAGCATCAAGCTTTATTATTTTCAACACAAGAAAGATGATTTAATGATTATGAAAAGGGGAAAGTCAAATACCCTCAATTGATATTGATATGCGAACGACTCAGCGCAAACTAGACGCAACGCATCGGGGAGATTCTCGAAAAGGGGGATTGTTATATAAAGGAATAGATGGAGCACCCTAAATATATATAGTTATCTATAGCTTTATATATGAATATATTTGATATGTTTGTGTGTTTTAATTGCTATTTCTATGATTGGGAAAGTTTCTCCTTTGGGATTTTAAGAAACAGTAGATTATGTGGGATTCTAATGTTTGTTATTATTGTGTCAAAGATCCGTGGATCTGCTGGTTCTATGGTTTGTTTGGTCTCTGAGAGATAGAAATTTGCTCGCAAGGATGAGACTGTGGCTCACGTATTCTCAAAAGGATGTTGAGAAAGTCGTGAGTAATCGTAGTTCCCACTTATGCTAGTGGAAAGCAACGGATGTTAGTAAGAGATGTGACAAATGTCATCTTAATGAAAAATGTATCTAATCTATTTCATCACATACATTTTGAAAAGTTTGATTGATAAAAATCTTTCATCGTAAGTTATCTGTTTTGCTCGAGTGTACAAGCGCTACTACTTACATGTTTAAGAAAGATGTTTGAAAAGATGATTGAATCTTTTAATCAGTAAGCATTGGGTGTTTTGCTTTGAGTGTACAAGCGCTACCACTTACAATTAAGAGATATTTTTGTTTGAAAAGAGTTTGAAAAGTTTTTGACTCAGATGATGTGATAGATGAGATACTTCTTCCATAGAGATGATAAATGTCTAAATCTCTAGGAGAAATTGATTGGATTAAAAGGATGCTTTTAAGAAGCCCTGGGTCCTTGTATTGTTAGCCCAAGAGGAGGCATTCCGAGGGTCATCGAGGGTCATCGAGGGTCCTTATGAAGCTCAAGAGGAAGCTATGGGTATGGCCGGCTTTGTATTAAAAGGATTTCACCGAAACCATCCTTGGAATTAAGAGCAATTTCACCGGAAATTTTACTGGGATTTGAAAGATTTCACCGGAAACCATCCTTTCGTGGTCCTATCTTAGCGCTGGTGATTCTTTGTATTGAAGCCCAATAGGAGGTGTTAAGAGATTTCTTGTCTCTTCATTGTATGATGCCCAAGAGAAGGCTAAACTCAATGAGGAGTTCTTTTGAACGGCTCAAGAGGAGGCCTCAACAGGAGTGTTGTCTTATATGAAGCCAAGCGGAGACCGAACTCGATGAATGAGTTTTTGTACAAAGACTCAAGAGAAGGCTAACTCCGTGGGGAGAGTTATCTGCATAAAGCCCAACAGAGGCTAAACTCATACCGTGATGAATTATCTTGTATAAAGCCCAAGCGGAGGCTACAACGTGGGGAACCTATTGTTAGACTAATTGTTATGTTATAATTGAGCTTATAAACAAGTGCGTGTGTGTGTGATATGTATTCACGGAGTTTATGAAGGAAATATAAATGTATATGATGTTTATTTACGTAAGTTTATGAAATATAAACAAGTGTATGGAACTAACGCTTAAAACGAGCGCTAACTTGATTATTTACAAGTTTGAACTGCGTACAAGGAAATGAATATGTACACGAACAAGTGTTTATGTACGCATAAATATGGATGTACATAGAGGGTCGACTTACACCATAGGGTGGCCCATTGGTTTAAAAGCAGCCACCGGAATAATGCTCCTTTCAATACCAATGGTATTCAGTATATGTACGCATTTAAACGAAACGAACGATCAAGTTTGTTCAGGAAAAAGTATCTATTATGTACGTAGATGAAAGTTTGTATGAAAAGAATTTGATATGTAAGGAAAAGATGGATGTACATAAAGAATGTTGATTTGTGTATACACAAGTGAAGTGAAAAACAAACGATCAAGTTTGTCTCGCATTGAGTATAAAAAATATCCGTATTATGTACGTATAAAAATTTGTATGTATCTCGAAGAGAATTTGGTATGTACAAAGAAATATTATGTACATAAAAGAATGTTAGGGACTTACACTGAGAGAGGCCCATTGGTTTGAAAGTAGTTTCATCAAGAATAATTTTTCTCCTCAATACCAATGGTATCGTATAAACAAACGAATAAAACAAACGAAAGAAATTTGTTTATGTTTAAATATTGACAAGGATGATTTGAATATGTACAAGTAAAATTAAATATGTACAAAAAAAGATTGAGACTTACACCGTAAGGGAGGCCCATGATCGATCGAGAAATTCGAGAGAAACGAATTCGATTTTATCGCTTAAATCGGATCGATCATGGTAAAAGATGTAAGTTTGATGAAATGTTTTGAAAATGATTTTGAAAGTGTTTTGAAATGTAAGGTTCATTTATGATAAGTTTTGAAAAGAATCGAAGTCGAAAACTTGAAAAATTCACCTTAAAAGGAGGTTTGAAAAAGTGCCTAACGCCGTTGCCCGATTAAAACATAATCGATGAAAGTTTTTCTGAAATTTTTGCACTATCATAAAATAGATGTATTTATTGACAAGTGTTCAAAAATCACCTCAAAATGAGGAGTTTTGATTGGTTAAAATGTGAAAGTTTTGTAAAAAACATGAAAAGTATGAAAAGTTATAAAAGAATGGTCTGGAGGATCAACCCATGACCATTGCGTAGCACACGTGTCGAAAGCCTTAAAGGTGAGCAAGCTACCACCGACAAACACGCATTGGTGTTAGTGGATCCGCACACGTGTAAACATGATATTGGAATATTTGAATTTAAAAAATCAAGAACACGCGCCGCATCTTGTTCTTCTTCATGTTTGATCTTCTTGATTCAAGAATCCATGCTAGAATCCTTGTTTCTCAATGAAATTGACGAAGTAAAATCAAAGTTGCTCGGTTTTCATCACGAACACGAAGGTGTATGTTAATTGTATTTATTTTAAGCCCGTAATGATTTAAGTTTTGAAGAACACTATGAACCCTAAACCAAAATTTCAAATTAAATGATGCATAGTTATGATTCTTTGATTTTTGAGGGCTTATGATCGTGTTAGGCGTAAAGAGATCGCCAAGAGTTTTTGTTTAAGTTCAAAGAATATGGATGTCACGCTCATGTTCATACCGCAAGTTGAGATCAAGAAGATGCAAACGTGTTTCCGTAACTTGTTTGTGGATTGCTACAGCATCATCGGCATGTATGGAAGCTATGGAAGTGGTCTGCTTGCTTTGAGCTTGCTTCAATTATGCTACCCAAGTCAACCTGCACATTTCAAAAATGGATGCTCGATTTTGATGTAAAACCTGTTACAGTTACTTGCCAATGATCTGGATCATGTACATGAGGTACATGGAAGGTGTTAGGATGATTAGATCACAATTTGTTCCATTAAAACCATGAATTTTAATGCTTATGGAAGTTTTGAAGTTTGAAAGCATGGCATGTGATTTCTCGATTTTGCTTGTTCTTGTTATGATCTTAAGTTCTAAACAAGTTTTATATTGATAGTGAAGCATGTTTGACACCAAAGTTCATCATGATTTTAACTGAATTTCAAAATGCAATATTTCACTTTGCACTATGTTGCTTGATTTTCAAGAAAGTAGAGTGAAAGCATGGATTTGCATTGCTTTGGTGTGGTTTTGAACTTGAAATGTGATCTATTTATAGGCCAAAATATTCAAATGTTAGGCAAGAGTACATGGCAATTGAAAATCAAAGATGCCTTAAGGGTAAGAATGACTTTTCAAAAGCAAAAGGAAGTTTCTCTTTACCATGTGTAAAAATATTCAAATTGATTCTATCCAATCTCAATTATATCTAGCTGATATTTATCAGCACAATGATCAATTTGGCAAGTTTGTATTGCTTCTAGATGAAGAAAACTCAAAATGACCTATAATTGAAGTTTTGACTTTTGAAAAATTAAGTTCATGGAGCCTTATGTTTCAATTTCAAACGTATAGCTAGACTCCATGGATTTTTGAGTTCTTGGACATTTTGGAAATCTTGTTTCACAAGCTACAACTTTCATGTTTTGAGTTTTTTCCAATTCAAATTGGAACTAGGTGAAAATGGCATGAAGTTTGGAAAATAAGAAATTTCAACACTTAGAAAATTTTCTAAGTATGAAAACTTTGACTTTTTGTTGACTTTTCAAATTTTTGATTTTTTATGATCATGATGGATCATTTGAAGTATTTTGATGATTGAAAAAGTTTTGTTTTGAAAAAGTTGACCAAAAGTCAAAGTTTGACTTTTAGTGCGTATGAATTTTCATCGATGTTTTAAATCGAACGATGAAGTCTCAGGAACCGTGATGTTTTGAATCCGTAAATTAGGTCAAGATGTTGTATTTAAGATATGATGACCAATCTCTATCCAAAAAGTCATTTCTTGCTCAAAAGTCGAGAATACTCATGCTCGATCAAACCCTAATTGGTCGATCCTCGATCGATCTATGAGAAAATGGATATCCGATGATCGAGGTTGATGATTTGATCAAGATAGATCAAATGAGGTGAGAAAACTCAAACCCTAATTGGTTGCCCTTGAATCAGATGAAAATCTGATGAAACCCTAATTTTGACCTGTGAATGCTATACCCGATTAATGCTGTCTGAACTGTTAGTGATGCAATGATGCAAATGTAAGGTGGTATATTAGGTCAAAAATTGGGGTATGACAGGTAGCCAAGTCAATCAGATAACCATGTCTTTTGACGAACTGAGCATGATCGGATAGTCTTTCTAGAAGCCATAACCCCCTACAAAACAGAACAAAGATAAATCCCTAGGTCCTTGAAATAGTTAGAGATGATATGCAATGCAAATGATGTCATGTTTAGCACACCCAAACAAATCACACAATGAGCCTAGGTTTAAGGCTTGCATGAGGTATAGGTGTTTACCCCACCAAAAGTTTTAGTTGGTTCATCCTGTCCTATAATAGTAACCGGGTTCTAGGAATCTCATATCATTGATCTTTCTCGTAGGCATTTATTTCAATACGACTACCAAGTGGTCGACCGAAAATATCCCAAAAGTCTGATCTTAATGAGCGTAGCATCGAGTATCAGCCAACCTCGGTCTACACCAAAGTCGGCCATCTCACTACCTTCTAATGGCCAAGATGGGTCAATTAAGGTTCTAAAAGTTTAGTTAGCGCTTGATGACACCACGCAGAAGCCAAATAATATCCTCAACTTGGAAATGAAGAGTATCAGGACATCCAAAGTGTCAAGCTAACGTAGCCATCATGTTGACCGCTTCGTAGACTCACAAAATATGTGAACATCCGTTTACTTTGAAACAAAGAGATTACCTTCCATCACCTTGTGACAATGTTTAAGGTAAGAAGATGATATTACCAATTATCGACCTTGTGATAGTTTATGGTAATGAGTTCAAGATATTACCAATTATCAGCGAAGTGATAACTATAACAAGGTAAATCATTAGAAAAAATTTGCTATGTATTCAGCTTTGTGAATAATGGACAAATGAAAGAAACAGATTTCAAATGGGCTTTAAAGATATTACCAATTATCAGCAAAGTGATAACTATAACAAGGCAAATCTTTAGAAAATTGCTGTATATTCAGCTTTGTGAATAACAGACAGTGAAAGAAACAGAACTCAAATGAGTTTTGCCTTTTTGGATACAATCTTGCCGAGGATCTCTTTGAGAAGATGCGGGCATTTTGATTGGAAGACACAGGTTTTCTTTTAGACAGAAAGACAACTGCTGGGAAATTTCTCGTATAGTCATGATTTGACCTTGTTGAGAAGACAAACTTTTATGACAATTTTATGAATGAAGAGAAAGATAAGCGGCTCAGACGATGAGGCTATTGCTTATTGCTTTGTTGATTATAGACAACGTTCTATCCAGGAATAAACTGGAAAGAAAAAGTCAATCAAGACATTATTCCCAATGAGGAATGATCTCACTGGGAATGTGGTGAGAGAAGAAAATGTATTTCTCTGTTTGGGAATACCATTGGGGAAAAAGATGTATATTTTTACTCGTTTGGAGATATTCTATCGGGATGACTTGTACTTACATGAGTAAGTGTGTTTTACACCAGTGATATGAAAGCAAACATTTCAAAGAATGCAAAAATGCACGAATGATGCTATTATGTATGAATGTCATGAATGTTATATGCATACTAACAATACTTGACAAAGACACTAAAGAGATATCTGGGAAAAGGATCACGCACAGTTCGAACAAATACTGTGGAAGTTGCAACAATGGTGCGATGTTTGATCGATGAAGAATTTGAGTTGCATGCTTTAAACTTTCTGAGAAAGGCAATTCATTGGCAACTCGGCCGAGGATTCTTTTTGGGATAAGAATACCGTCCTTTGATGATTTCTGCTGAGGATAAGACTTCTGTAGCAGTTGTTTTTTATCCTCCGGAGATTGAAACACTTACGGAGAAAACTGTTGAAGTTCTTTCTGTGTCCATAGTTCAACGGAATTTTTTTTTTTTTTGCTTTTGTTTCAAAATTTTTGAAGTAAAAATTCATTTAAAACATTTTAGTTCCAAAAAGTGATTTTCACAATAAAAGCGTTATTTTGCAAAACAGAATAAAGTAGGAATTGCAAACAAAAAGCACAAGGCTCAAATTTATTGATAGAATGGTAATCAGCCAAATGCGTGATTCCATGAACTATTTACAAAAGTTGGAAATGATAATTTATTGGGAAAAGGCTACATTGAAAGCAAATAACCGCTATTATCCCTAACAACTTTGAATTCCAACTGCGCTTGTTGCCTCAGAAGAGTTGATTGAAGATCCGTTGATGGAAAATTCTTCAGAGTGACGAAGTACGAACTAACTACAGTTACTTTGTCATTTTTGTGTATCCTTGTTTTTGCCTAGATTGCTTTTTTAGGTTTCCAATCTATCAGGATATTTTCTGTTTATTGTCTCTAATTTTTGCCGGATTGCCTTTTAGGTTTTCAATCCACCGAGACGCTTTTGCCTAAGCCCCTTTTCGGTTTTCGACTTACCGGCTGTTCTTTTTCTTTTTCCGACAAAGTATTTCTTGATCTGCATCAGATTCACAGGATGCGGAGTTCATCACCATCCATGGTGTGAGAGTCATAGCACCCCGTAAAAGCTTCTTTTGACGATGTA
This sequence comes from Vicia sativa, assembly GCA_021764765.1. Taxonomy (NCBI): domain Eukaryota; kingdom Viridiplantae; phylum Streptophyta; class Magnoliopsida; order Fabales; family Fabaceae; genus Vicia; species Vicia sativa. Next base: position 82,811,222 of record CM038794.1, on the reverse strand, counting down.
TGGGCCTTCGTAATTAGGAGTCCATTTGCCCTAGAATCGTTGAAAAGATGAATCTTTTAAGCACGAGGTCGCTCTCGGAATTCACGAGGTCGGACCTTCTTGTCGAAAGCTTTCTTCATTCTTCTTTGATAGAGTTGTCCGTGACACAGAGTGGTCAGGCGCTTTTCTTCGATCAAGTTCAGCTGGTCGTATCTGCTTTGACACCATTCGACCTCAGATAGCTTAGTTTCCATGAGAACTCTCATTGACGGAATTTCAACTTCTACGGGGAGCACTGCTTCCATGCCGTATACTAAAGAAAAAGGAGTTGCCCCTGTTGAAGTGCGATCAAGCACGATACCCATGCAGAGCAAATGGCAGATTGTGCCGCTTGTAAGTGATGACCATCTTCTGGATGATCATTTTGATGTTCTTGTTGGATGCTTCAACGGCGCCGTTCATCTTTGGCCGGTAAGGAGATGAGTTATGATGCTCGATCTTGAATTCCTCACACAGTTCTTTCATCATTTTGTTGTTCAAGTTTGATCCATTGTCAGTAATGATCTTGCTTGGAATTTCGTATCGGCATATGAGGTTGTTCTTGATGAACCTCACAACCACTTGTCTTGTGACGTTGGCGTAAGATGCCGCTTCAACCCATTTGGTGAAGTAATCAATGGCCACTAGAATGAAGCGATGTCCGTTGGACGCTTTTGGTTCAATCATTCCAATCATGTCGATGCCCCACATGGAGAAAGGCCACGGAGACGAGAGAACGTTGAGTAGTGTCGGAGGCACATGGATCTTATCTGCGTAGATCTGGCACTTGTGACATCTTTTGACGTGTTTACAGCAATCAGATTCCATAGTTATCCAATAATATCCTGCTCTCAAGATTTTTCTGGACATTGCATGCCCATTTGAATGGGTTCCAAAGGACCCTTCATGTACTTCATGGATGATCGTGTCTGCTTCTTGTCTGTCGACGCATCTGAGCAGAACCATATCGAAGTTTCTTTTGTATAGCACATCCTCGTTCAGGAAGAAATTCCTGGAAAGCCTCCTTAGAGTTATCTTATCTTTGTACGATGCCCCGAGCGGGTACTCTCGTGTTTGAAGGAAACGTTTGATGTCGTGGAACCACGGTTTATCGTCGAAGACTGCTTCAGTTGCGAATACGTATGCAGGTCTTTCAAGGCGTCTGATGCGGATTCTGGGCATATTGTTCCAATCGTTGACTTTGAACATGGAAGATAGAATAGCCAAGGCGTCTGCCATTCGATTTTGATCTCGAGGGATATGATGCAGTTCCACTTTGTTAAAGAAAGTCAACAGTCGTCTCGCATAATCTCTGTAAGGAATTAGACCAAGATGATGAGTTTCATACTTGTCTTTGATTTAGTTGATCACAAGGGCTGAATCTCCATATATATCAAGGATCTTGATCCTCAAGTCGATGGCTTCTTTGATACCCATGATGCAAGCTTCATATTCTGCTATGTTGTTGGTGCAATCAAATAGCAATCTGGCGGAAAACGGGATATGAGAACCCTCGGGAGTGATGATGACTGCCCCAATTCCATTGCCAAAAACATTTACTGCTCCATCAGAGACTAAACCCCATCTGGATTCTAGATCTGGTCCTTCTCCGAGTAGAGGTTCGTCCCAATCTTTCATTTTTAAGTACATCACGTCCTCGTCTGGGAAGTCAAATTTGAGAGATTGGTATTCGTTGAGCGGCTGATGAGCCATGTGATCGGCGAGAATGCTTCCTTTGACCGCTTTTTGAGCGCGGTACTGGATGTCATATTCGGATAATAACATCTTCCATCGTGCAATTCTTCCGGTTAAGGCAGGCTTTTCAAAGACGTACTTGATTAGATCTCTTTTGGAGATTAACCAAGTCGTGTGATTGATCATGTACTGGCGGAGACGTTTTGAAGCCCACACCAAAGCGCAACATGTTTTCTCGAGCATGGAGTAACGAGTTTCACAGTCTGTGAACTTTTTACTCAGGTAATAAATGGCATGCTCCTTCTTACCGGTGTCATCTTGCTGTCTAAGTACGCAGCCCATGGACTCTTCTAGTACGGTAAGGTACATGATTAGAGATCTTCCTTCAACTGGAGGGATCAGTATTGGTGGTTCTGACAGGTATTCCTTGATACTGTCAAACGCTTGTTGGCAATCAGCTGTCCATACAACCTTTTGATCTTTGCGGAGAAGTTTGAATATCGGCCCACAGGTAGCAGTCATCTGAGAGATAAATCTGGAGATGTAATTCAATAGTCCAAGAAATCCTCTTACTTATTTTTCCGTACGTGGCGTAGGAATCTCTTGAATAGCTTTGACTTTGTCAGGGTCCACTTCAATTCCCTTTTGACTGACGATGAAACCTAGGAGTTTTCCAGATCTTACCCCAAAGGTGCATTTGTTAGGATTCAAGCGGAGCTGAAATTTCCTTAGTCGTTGAAACAACTTTAAGAGATAGTCTATATGTTCATCTTCAGTGTCAGACTTTGCTATCATATCATCTACGTAGACTTCGATCTCTTTGTGCATCATGTCATGAAAGAGAGTAGTCATTGCCCTTTGATAAGTTGCGCCTGCATTCTTTAATCCAAATGGCATTACTTTGTAGCAAAAAGTGCCCCATGGCGTGATGAAGGATGTCTTCTCCATGTCTTCGGGAGCCATTCTGATCTGATTATAACCAGAGAAACCGTCCATGAAGGAAAAGACGTTGAATTTTGCAGTGCTATCCACTAGCATGTCGATATGCGGTAGTGGGAAATCGTCTTTTGGACTTGCTTTGTTCAGATCCCGGTAGTCAACACACATTCTGACCTTTCCATCTTTCTTGGAGACAGGTACTATGTTGGCTAGCCATTGAGGATATTCGTATGACGAGGAAACCAAGTCGCTTTTTGAACTTCCTTTTTGATTTTGTCGGCCATTTCAGGGTGAACTCTTCTCAGTTTTTGCTTAACTGGTGGACATTCCGGCTTTAATGGCAAATGATGTTCCACGATGCTGGTATCTAACCCTGGCATGTCCTGGTAGGACCAAGCGAACACATCAACATATTCTTTAAGAAGATTTATCAGTTTGCTTTTGACACTGCTATTGAGTGAAGCTCCGATATTTACTTCTTTTCTATCTTCCTTAGAACCCAAATTGATTGCTTCTAGAGGTTCTTTATGAGGCTGAGTGATCCTTTCCTCGTGCTTTAGCAGTCTAGAAATTTCATCGGGGATCTCTTCTTCAACTTCTTCCTCGGCGACTTCACAGGGGATTTCAAAGTTGGGAAAGAGCATAGAGTTATTGCTTTCAATGGATTTGTCCATCTGTTAATCTGCATATTTGATTTATGTTTGATTAATTATCTCTTTGTCATCATTTTTTTTTGAAGAAAGTTAAGGTGAAAGTGTATGCAGATTAATAACAATTTTTTTTTTTGAAGAGATTTTTTTTTATGTGTTTTTTAGGATTATCATTTCCAAGAAAGGGTAAAAATGAAAATAAACACACAGTGTAGAAACAAAACAACGCGTTTTATTTATAATTCACACTATGAAACAGAGCCCTAAAACACAAACTCATTCGCCTTGGGCAAGACGAAGAGAAATTATTTAAAAGCTAAAACCCTATAAAACATCTCTACACTTTGGGCGAAGTGAGAGTTCAAAACAAAAGCAAAGATAAACTACTTAGAGCTATGAACATTAGTCCGAACTTCAACGGGTTTCAGAATGACGAACTCGTTGAAGTCGAGGTACCGGTAATTTTCCGCTTGGTTTAACCCTTGAGTAGACTTTGGTTGTTGGTCGAGCAGGCTTTGAAGACTCCGATGGCCTTGCCTTTGTGTGCTAAAGCGATCTTCTTGATTAATAGATCGGGAAGTATGAGATATAGCATGTGTACTCTCTGTTGATCTTTGTGTTGAATACTGGGGATGTACCTTCCAGTCTTCCGAGTGAAGAGACTCGTTGTCAGCGACACTTTCTAGATCGTATCCCGAGTCGCACTCTTGATCTTCAGAGATCATGTTGATGTAGTGATAACCAGGATCTGGTTCAGTGAATTCCACAGGCGTGTTGAAGCAGAGATCTTCATTTGGGATCTCGATCTGTTGATTAGTTTGAGAAGACGAATATACCTCTTCTGTTTGACTAGGATAATCAAAAGAATCACCCCATCCTGTGGGTTGGATATCTTCGATTCTGATTTTCGAGCTTTCTGGCGCAATGTGTTTCACCATGTAGTCGAATTTGCCACTTGGTTCTCCCAAGGTATCCCAAACTTCAGCAGGGATAGGTGGATTTTCATATTGCTGCAGGGACATGTCTTTGAATTGATCAGAAGCGCATATGACTCCTCTTGAGACACATACTCAGGGCTGTTTAAATAAGTGCTCCATTCTTCAGATTCAGATGGATCGTCTTCATCCTCTTCAATGGTTACAACGCTAACCTCTTGGAGAAGAGGATTTAGGAAACCCCCACTATGAAATACTTCCTTGATCGGGGGAAGTGCTTCATCCTTTTGCTTGTCTTTGGAGAATACGAGTGTGAACCCGAGTCCGGTTTTTGTTTCGTTCTTGACAGGTTTGATTACCTGTCCCCATCCTTCAGCATTGCCATCTTCAACTGTGCCGCTTTATATGAAGAGATAGATGATCTGTTTTTGCTGGCAGATTCATCTTCTAACGGATGCTCTGGGAGATGTGTCCCTTCGACGTCATTAGCAGTGATGAAAGAGAAACTGGACAAATGGCTTACAAGCAAAGCTTGTTCACCGCTGATGGTCACCAACTTTCCATTTACTGTGAATTTTAATTTCTGATGGAGAGAAGTCACTAGTTACTGCTCCTGCCTCGTGGATCCAAGGTCTTCCTAGTAGACAACTGTAAGCAGCTGGTACGTCCATGACTTGGAAAGTAATTTGGAAAGTGTGCGGGCCAATTGTCATCGGGAGATCAACTTCCCCAATAACTGACTTCCTTGATCCATCGAAAGGTCTTACTATTATGTCGTTGAACTTCATTGGTGTCCCTTTGTAAGCCAAACGAGCGAGTGTCGTTTTCGGCATTACGTTCAAAGATGAACATGTATCTACCAATACATTGGACAGGAATCGATCATGCATCATCGAGATGGAGGGCCAAGTTGTGATCTTTCCCTTCTTCCGGAAGTTCCTCGTCACTAAAGCTTAGATTATTGCAAGCTGTTATGTTGGAGACGATCCCTCAAAACTGGTCTGTAGTCACATCGTGATCCACATAAGCCTAGTCTAGTACTCTCATCAAAGCTTCTCGGTGAGCTTCGGAGTTGAGGAGTAGAGACAATATTGAATCTTGGAAGGAGTCTACATCACCGATCCACGACTCGGTATTCGCCCTTTTTGATTAACTTCAGTATTTCATCAAAATTTGCGTTGACGTTGGCTCTATCAGGAGGACCAACATTTGTGCTCAGGTTAACAACTGGAATCGTCGCAGGATTCTCGGAAGATATGTTAACTGGATTTTGTCGGACAACAGGAACTGCAGGCGGTCTAGGTGGCAATAGAGTGTGCACTCGTCCACTTCGTGTTACTCGTCCGATTTCTGTTATATTAACATTAGCTGGAAGAGTAGGCATGGGTTTCTTCTTCCCATCCTCTATCAGGGTTGCATTGTATTGGTAAGGAATTGCTTTGGTAGAACTGTATGGAACAGGACCGGTTGGGCAAATTACCAAAGGAGATGTTGGAATGCTGGAACTGTTGTATTCAATCTCCACATGCTCGGGTACGTTGAAACAAGGGATGATAACGTTTACTTCGGGATTTTTCGAGTTAATATCTAAGACTAAAAGCTCATGCGGAAAATGCCCCGTCAGATTTACGCCATGGTCATCTCGCTTCAGATCCAGATCGCCGATGTCTAACAAATGCTGAATATCTGCTCTTATGGTGGAACATCCTTAAATATTCTTGGAGCAAATATGGCAAGCTGCGTAATCATGCTTAGTGAAAGCGCTCATTGCACTGTATGCTTCATGGAGATGTACCAAGTTTCCTCTGATTAGGTTTACATCTGTAACGAGATACCTGTCTGTATTTCTTAGCATCAGATTCACTGAGTGTCCACTATGACTGGGAAGTGGATTGATTTCCACATTTGGGCTTGTATTCTTGAAGGAAAGAAAATTAGATCTTACTAACTTCTGTACTTCTGCCTTTAATGCTATGCAATGTTCGAGGTCATGGCCTGGTGCCCCTTGGTGAAAAGGGCAAGATACGTCTGTCTTGTACCACCATGGTAATTTTTCGGGAACCGGAGGTGGTGACCTTGTCTGTATCAAATTCTTTTCTACTAGTGCAGGGTAAAGTTCTGTGTACGTCATTCGAATTGGGTCGAATTGCGTAACCCGAGGCGTACGGTTTTGGTTGTTAAACTGCTGAGCCTGTTGACGAGGCTGTTGAGTTTGTTGATTTTGTTGAAATTGCGGAGCAATTCCTGTGTTTGGAGTTGTGTTAACGGAGGGCGCTATGGCAGCTACCTGTCGTTGTTGAATGACATTCTTACGGTTTCTCGATACCATTCCTATGTCATGTTCTTTTTCCTTGGAAACCGTTCCAACCTTCTTTGTTCCACTAGAAGATCCTCGCTTCCTTGGTTAGGGTCCCTTGAACCCTTCTTCTAATCGCATTCCCATGCTCACCATCTCGGTGAAATCTCCGGAGCGCTGGCGATCATTCGCTCATAGTAGAATGAGTCTAGAGTATTCAAGAATACCTTAGTCATCTCCTTCTTCCAATGGTGGGTTGATTAAAGCAATTTCCTCCATCGCTTGTATACTCTTTGAACGTGTTCTTTCTTTCGAGACATGGAGCGGAGTTGGTCCTTATCGGAGCCATATCCAAGTTGAACTTGTATTGCTGACAAAGGCTTCACCTAAGTCGTTGAATGTTTGATATTCGTGTTGTCTAAACCCATGTACCACTTCGCGGCACCGTGAGACTATCTTGGAAGTAATGGATTAATAATCGTGATCTTTGTTGTACGAGACATTTTCCGCATACATCGTGAGATGACTTTATGGACAGGAGTTTCCTTTGTATTTTTCAAAATCGGGACTTTGAATTTTATGTATTTTACGCGAGGAACTAAACATGATCTTGACGCTTTTTCCCAAACAACTTTTCCCACGAATTGTTTTTATCTCGTCGATTTTGAGGAGTTGTTCTCGGAGATTTTCCATTGAACCACGTGGATTTGAGTTCGCCTGAGTATGGTGAACTTCTTCGCCTAAGGTAGTGTGCACCTGTAAGCGAGTTCGCCATGATTGGTTGAGAAACCGCATTGTTACTTGTGGAAGAGTTACTCCATGTTGCGGAGTAGAGTTTTGCTGCAAAGTAGGTATTTCAAGCGAGGTTGTTTGAGAAGTCGGTTGGCGAATTCCGATGCCAAAGTTGAAAGGCATGCCCCATGGATAGCCTTCGCATATCAAGAGTGAGCTACTAGCGCGCAGTTGAAACCGAGTAGTAGTATCCTCTGAATTTGCTGGTTGATTTTGACGCCGATGCCGCTTGTTGACTTTATGCTAGGCCAATGAGTTGACCGAGATGTGAGTCTCCACTTCTTCTTGTAGTGTAGTTACCGTATTACAAGTTCAACATTCTCTTGCTCAAATCCTTCCATTACTTTTCTTCTTTTTGATCTGGTATCGTATGTCCGAGTTGGCTGTGGACGCGGTCGAGAAACTCTAAGACGCGACAGCTTGACGATCTTTTCCTATCTGTTCAATCTGTTCAAACTGTTCAAGTTGCTCAACCTGTTCAAGCTGTGCAAGCATGAAATTGTGCAAGTATCAGACTCTAGACAATAGAGTTAAATGCAAAGTATGATGCATGATTATGATTGTAAAGAAAAGAAATTTCCAAAGAATTTAATGCTAAAAGAGATATTTCTGGCAAATATTTGGATGGAAAAAAAACACACATTTATTGATTAAATGGAAGAAGATTATAACAATTGTTTTTTGTTGGAGCATTGCTCACACAAATGATAAAATAAATGATAAAATTACAAACTAAATTGAACTAATTAAACGTCTTCGTCGGATGAAGATCCAAAGGCTTGATGCAGCTTTAACTTCAGGATTTCCTTTCCATAGCGAGCTTTTAGTTCAGCTTTCTCGGCTTTTAGCTTAATGATGACTCTCTTCCACTCGTTCGGAGCAGGATCGTCGATTGTCATTTCCTCAAGCTTTCTTTTCCTTTCTTTGACGTATCTCTGGATTGCGTTATCCTTCTAGCGAATCTTCTCATCTTTCTCCATGAGCCATTCATCCTGGAAGTAAAGCGTCTTTTCATGATCTTTGACTTGCTTCTTGAGCTTTTCATTCTCAAGGTTAGTCTTAAGGAATTTGTTTTCCAAAGCTTCTTTCTCAAACCTTCTCTTGGTCAAGGCTTCTTGGTATTCTCCCACAGCTTCGACGGGAAAATTTGTTGATTTGGAAGCGATCGAGAACATGGGATCCTCATAAGCGTAAGGCATTCGAAATTCCTTTGCTCTTTTCTTTACCCAAGAAGTGTAGGTTTCCATGGCTACACAATTCTTTGCCTTCCCTTTTTCTTTCATTCGGATGTGATGCCAAGCTTTGATCATTTTGGCTTTCAAACCCTGGGAATCCTCTCCTTCATGATAGAAGTAGCTTTCACCAAATCCAAGAGGTTTACTAGAGTGTGCGTATCCGAGTTGACGCCTCGTGAATGGGTTGTAGTTGATTCCTCCTTTGTACCAATGAGAGGTACGCTGGCAAATTCTCCACATCTCAATGATTTCCATCTCATTATCCGCCAAGGTATACCAATGGATATCGCTGCTTGTAAGAGACATGAGTCTTCTTGACCAATGCCACTGCTTTGTTTTCGCGGAAGATAGGAGATTTAGGCAAGTGAGGTAATCCATTTGAAAACAGAGGTACACAACACACGATAGTTCCATCTCCTTGATGATTCCTATGATGAATAGAGACGACGTGTCACCAAGCAGAGTGGGAACGGGATTTCCAATCAGAAAGATCCTTATGGCGTTGATATCAACGAAATTTGGGACGTTGGGAAACAACATCAATCCATAGAGGAGTAAAGCTAAAATAGCTTCAAAGGCTACCATACTACCGGCTTCAGAGAATTTGAGAGCCTTCTCCATTAGGAACTTTGAAGTTAGTCCTAAGAGTTTTCCTCTGGTAGTTAGGTTTTTGTCTATCTCAGATTTCTTTATGTGAGTCATCGTTGCAATGACTGGTGACTTAGGAATGGCTTCCAAACCATTGAAAGGCACTTTGTCTGATACTGAGATACCTAAGATATACGCATACTCTTCCAAAGTAGGCATCAACTGATAATCAGGGAAAGTGAAACAGCGATAGACTGGATCGTAGAACTGAATGAAAGTTTTGAGAAGTCCTTCATCGACGTTAGCGTTCAGAAAAGTTAAAAGAGTTCCATAGCATTTTCTGAAATCCGAGGGATCTTCTACCAAGGATGCTAACTCTTTCAACTTTCCTACATCAGGAATTCTAAAACTGTATCTCTTGGTGAATCTTCCTCTGACGTCCATCACTCTAACCTAAAATATTTTACAAAGAAAAATCTCTAAATTCTTTGGAAATGGGAAGAGAAATGAAGTTTTTTTTCTTTTTTGAATGAATGAATGAATGCATGAATGCGGCAAACATGGTTAGTAGTTATACACATGGTCAAGCGTTCGAAGTCACGAGCATGAAGCCAACGATAAGAATCAACGTGGTTAAGTTATATGGGCTTATTCATCTGTGAAACAGGTTCTACTGATAATACATGCTCAACACTCCTCTTTGAAATATTATCGGATTTGTTGAATACTCGATGGTCCAATAATATTTTTCAAGAGAAACTCGCCTGATCGTAGTCTCGCATGACAATTACTCTAGGCTTACACCCGAATAATCTCTCGCACTACATCCTAAATGGCCGATGGGTCAGGTGTTCTATAGCCCACTCAGCTTCTCGAGTCCCCTCGAAAGCACAGCGTCTTCGCAAATACTTGCTAAACACAATACCCCCAAGACAACCTCCACTGAGCGGGAGATATTAACTTCGTAAGCATTGAACTTCTCACGTATTAATACCTCCACCTAGATCTTAAAATGTTTCTTAAATCCGGTTAGGATTTCTTTCCATCGATGAAATCGCGAAAACACACAATAAAGAAAACAGATATATGCAAACATGAAAGCTTATCTTTCTTTCTTTTTGAAAACAAAAGCTTGGTGCTCTTGAGCAGAGTCACATTTTTTTGAAAATCAAAGTTTCAGCGTACTCCCCAGCAGAGTCGCCATTTTTCCTGTTCGCGTTAAAAGGTGACGCGCTAGAGGATTTGAACATGAATTCAGATTCTCTGGCTCGAAACGATTTACTCTTTTGATTTGTTTATAAAGATGCTGCGAGCATCAAACTTTATTATTTTCAACACAAGAAAGATGATTTAATGATTATGAAAAAGGGGAAAGTCAGAATACCCTCAATTGATATTGACATGCGTAACGACTAGCGCAAACTAGACGCAACGCATTGGGGAGATTCCGTAAGGGGATTGTTATATAAAGGAATAGATGGAGCACCCTAAATATATATAGTTATCTATAGCTTTATATATGAATATATTTGATATGTTTGTGTGTTTTAATTGCTATTTCTATGATTGGGAAAGTTTCTCCTTTGGATTTTTAAGAAAGGTAGATTATGTGGGATCCTAGTGTTTGTTATTATTGTGCTCGCAAAGATCTGTGGATCTTCTGCATACATATCCCCTAGTGGGAATCAGAGCATTTGTAGCTCGGATCTACAGGGTTCTATGGTTTGTTTGGTCTGAGAGAGATAGAAATTTGCTCGGCAAGGATGAGACCTTGTGCCTACGTATTCTCAAAAGGATGTTGAGAAAGTCAGAGCAATCGTAGTTCCCACTTATGCTAGTGGAAAGCAACGGGATGTTAGTAAGAGACAGAAAAATGTCATCTTAATGAAAAATGTATCTAATCTATTTCATCACATACATTTTTGAAAGTTTGATTAAAAATCTTTCATCGTAAGTTATAGGTGTTTTGCTTGAGTATACAAGCGTTACCACTTACATGTTTAAGAAAGATGTTTGAAAAAAAGGTGATTGAATCTTTTAACTGTAAGCATTGGGTGTTTTGCTTGAGTGTACAAGCGTTACCACTTACAATTAAGAGATGTTTTTTTGTTTGAAAAGAGTTTGAAAAGTTTTTTGGACTGCATGTGATATGATAGATGAGATACTTCTTCCATAGAGATGATAGATGTCTAAATCTCGAGGAGAAATTGATTGGATTAAGGGGATGCTTTTAAGAAGCCCATGGGTCCTTGTATTGTTAGCCCAAGAGGAGGCATTCCGAGGGTCATCGAGAGTCCTTGTATGAAGCTCAAGAGGAAGCTATAGGGTATGGCTGGCTTTGTATTAAAAGGGATTTCACCGAGAAACCATCCTTTTGGAATTAAGAGCAATTTCACCGGGAAATTTTACTCTCTGGGGATTTGAAAGTGATTTCACCGGGAAACCATCCTTTCAGGGTCCTATCTTAGCGCGGGTGATTCTTTGTATTGGAAGCCCAATAGGAGGCTGTTAAGAGATTTCTTGTCTCTTTCATTGTATGATGCCCAAGAGAAGGCTAAACTCAATGAGGAGTTCTTTTGAACGAAGCCCAAGAGGAGGCTGACTCAATAGGGGAGTGTTGTCTTATATGAAGCCTAAGCGGAGAATGAACTCAGATGAATGAGTTTCTTTGTACAAAGCCCAAGAGAAGGCTAACTCTGTGGGGAGAGTTATCCTGTACAAAGCCCAAGAGGAGGCTAAACTCATGCTGGTGATGAATTATCTTGTATAAAGCCCAAGCGGAGGCTACAACTGTGGGGAACCTATTGGTTAGACTAATTGTTATGTTATAATTAGACAGTTGTATAAACAAGTGTGTGTGTGTGATATGTATTCACAGGAGTTTATGAAGGAAATATAAACAGATGCATGATGTTTATTTACAGAAGTTTATGAAATATAAACAAGTGTATGTGGAACGAACGTTTAAAACGAGCGCAACTTGATTATTTACAAGTTTGAACTGTGTACAAGGAAATGAATATGTACACGAACGAGTGTTTATGTACAGACAAAGATGGATGTACATAGGAGGGTTGGGACTTACACCATAAGGGTGGCCCATTGGTTTAAAAGCAGTTTCACCGGGAATAATGCTCCTTTCAATACCAATGGTATTCAGTGTATATGTACAGACGAAACGAAAACGAACGATCGAAGTTTGTCTGTGAAAAAGTATCTGTATTATGTACAGATGAAAGTTTGTATGAAAAGAATTTGATATGTACAAGGAAAAGATGGATGTACATAAAGAATGTTGATTTGTGTATACACAAGTGAAGTGAAAAACAAACGACTGAAGTTTGTCTGTACTTGAGTATAAAAAATATCTGTATTATGTACAGATAAAAATTTGTATGTATCTGAAGAGAATTTGGTATGTACAAAGAAATAATTATGTACATAAAAGAATGTTATGGGACTTACACCGTGAGGGAGGCCCATTGGTTTGAAAGTAGTTTCATCAGTAATAATTCTTCTCCTTTCAATACCAATGGTATCGGTGTATAAACAAACGAACAAAACAAACGAAAGAAATTTGTTTATGTTTGAATATTGAAAAGGATGATTTGAATATGTACAAGTAAAATTAAATATGTACAAAAAAAGATTGGGACTTACACCGTAAGGGAGGCCCATGATCGATTGAGAAATTCGAGAGAAAACGAATTCGGTTTTATCGTTTAAATCGGATCGATCATGGTAAAAGATGTAAGTTTGATGAAATGTTTTGAAAAATGATTTTGAAAGTGTTTTGAAATGTAAGGTTCATTTATGATAAGTTTTGAAAAGAATCGGAAGTCGAAAACTTGAAAAATTCACCTTAAAAGGAGGTTTGAAAAAGTGCTCGTAACGCTGCTTTCGCCCGATTAAAACATAATCGATGAAAGTTTTTCTGAAAATTTTGCACTATCATAAAATAGATGTATTTATTGACAAGTGTTCAAAAAATCACCTCAAAATGAGGAGTTTTGATTGGTTAAAAAAATGTGAAAGTTTTGTAAAAAAACATGAAAAATATGAAAAGTTATAAAAAGAATGGTCTTGAGAGGGATTGAACCCATGACCATTGCGTAGCACACGTGTCAGAAAGCCTTAAAGGTGAGCAAGCTACCACTGGGACAAACGCGCATTGGTGTTAGTAGATCCAGACCACGTGTAAACATGATATTGGAATATTTGAATTTAAAAAAAATCAAGAACACGCGCGCATCTTGTTCTTCATGTTTGATCTTCAGATTCAAGAATCCATGCTAGAATCCTTGTTTCTCAATGAAATTGGACGAAGTAAAAATCAAAGTTGCTCGGTTTTTCATCACGAACACGAAGGTGTATGTTAATTGTATTTATTTTAAGCCCAGAATGATTTAAGTTTTGAAGAACACTATGAACCCTAAACTGAAAATTTCAAATTAAATGATGCATAGTTGATGATTCTTTGATTTTCTTGAGGGCTTATGATCGTGTTAGGTGCAGAAAGAGATCGGCCAAGAGTTTTTTTGTTTAAGTTCAAAGAATATGGATATCACAGTTCACGTTCATACCTGTGCAAGTTGAGATCGAAGAAGATGCAAACGTGTTTCCAGAACTTGTTTGTGGATTGCTACAGCATCATCGGCATGTATGGAAGCTATGGAAGTGGTCTGCTTGCTTTGAGCTTGCTTCAATTATGCTACCCAAGTCAACCTGCACAGTTTAAAAATGGATGCTCGATTTTGATGTAAAACCTGTTACAGTTACTTGCCAATGATCTGGATCATGTACATGAGGTACATGGAAGGTGTTAGGATGATTAGATCACAATTTGTTCCATTAAAACCATGAATTCGAATGCTTATGGCAGTTTTGGAAGTTTGAAAGCATGGCATGTGATTTCTGATTTTTGCTTGTTCTTGTTATGATCTTAAGTTCTAAACAAGTTTTATATTGATAGTGAAGCATGTTTGACACCAAAGTTCATCATGATTTTAACCGAATTTCAAAAATGCAATATTTCTCACTTTTGCACTATGTTGCTTGATTTTCAAGAAAGTAGAGTGAAAGCATGGATTTGCATTGCTTTGGTGTGGATTTGAACTTGAACTGTGATCTATTTATAGGCCAAAAGATTCTGAAATGTTAGGCAAGAGTACATGGCAATTGGAAAATCAAAGATGCCTTAAGGGGTAAGAATGACTTTTCAAAAGCAAAAGGAAGTTTCCTCTTTTTACCATGTGTGAAAAATCTTCAAATTGATTCTATCCAATCTCAATTATATCTAGCTGATATTTATCAGCTCAATGATCAATTTGGCAAGTTTGTATTGCTTCTAGATGAAGAAAACTCAAAATGACCTATAATTGAAGTTTTGACTTTTGAAAAATCAAGTTCATGGAGCCTTATGTTTCAATTTCAAAAGTATAGCTAGACTCCATGGATTTGTGAGTTCTTGGACATTTTGGAAAGCTTGTTTCACAAGCTACAACTTTCATGTTTTGAGTTTTTTCCAATTCAAATTGGAACTAGGTGAAAAAATGGCATGAAGTTTGAAAAAAATAAGATATTTCAACACTTAGAAAATTTTCTAAGTATGAAAACTTTTGACTTTTTGTTGACTTTTTCAAATTCTTTGATTTTTTATGATCATGATGGATCATTTGAAGTATTTTGATGATTGAAAAAGTTGACCAAAAGTCAAAGTTTGACTTTTCAGTGCAGATGAATTTTCATCAGATGTTTCAAATCGATCATGAAGTCTCGTGAACTCGTGATGTTTTGAATCCCGAAATTAGGTCAAGATGTTGTATCTAAGATATGATGACCAATCTCTATCCAAAAAATTCATTTCTTGCTCAAAAAGTTAGAGAATACTCATGCTCGATCAAAACCCTAATTGGTCGATCCTCAATTGATCTATGAGAAAAATGGATATTTGATGATTAGAGGTTGATGATTTGATCAAGATAGATCAAATGAGGTGAGAAAAACTCAAACCCTAATTGGTTGCATCTTGAATCAGATGAAAATCAGATGAAACCCTAATTTTGACCTGTGAATGCTATACCCGATTAATGCTGTCTGAACTCATAGTGATGCAATGATGCAAATGTAAGGTGGTATATTAGGTCAAAAATTGGGGTATGACAGGTAGCCAAGTCAAGCAGATAACCATGTCTTTTGACGAACTGAGCATGATCGGATAGTCTTTCTAGAAGCCATAACCCCCTACAAAACAGAACAAAGATAAATCCCTAGGTCCTTGAAATAGTTAGAGATGATATGCAATGCAAATGATGTCATGATGTCATGTTTAGCACACACAAACAAATCACACAATGAGCCTAGGTTTAAGGCTTGCATGAGGTATAGGTGTTTACCCCACCAAAAGTTTTAGTTGGTTCATCCTATCCTATAATAGTAACCGGGTTCTAGGAATCTCATATCATTGATCTTTCTCGTAGGCATTTATTTCAATACGACTACCAAGTGGTCGACCGAAAATATCCCAAAAGTCTGATCTTAATGAGCGTAGCATCGAGTATCAGCCATCCTCGGTCTACACCAAAGTCGGCCATCTCACTACCTTCTAATGGCCAAGATGGGTCAATTAAGGTTCTAAAAGTTTAGTTAGCGCTTGATGACACCACGCAGAAGCCAAATAATATCCTCAACTTGGAAATGAAGAGTATCAGGACATCCAAAGTGTCAAGCTAACGTAGCCATCATGTTGACCGTTTCGGTATACGCCTAACGGTCGCGACGATCTAATGCTACTTACCTAAAAGGAAACCTGGATCCAGGTGTAGGATCCCCCAACAGTATAATACCCAAGCAACCCTTAAAGATAAAGCAAGCAATTCAAACAGAAAACAGTAAAGGTGATTTAGAAATCCCTAAGGCATTCTCTCTTTAGGGTGTCTCCCCGGCAGAGTCGCCAGTTCTGTAATACGGTGAGCTGACTTTGTAGGTTTTTGTATCGCAAATGTTGCGGATAGCAAGAGTCGCCACCAACTTTTCTTTTATCCAATTAAGGGAAGGTAAAAAGTACAGAAAAAGACCTTCGTTAGATTCTGAGTTAGGGAGAAGGTTATGAAAAGGGAAGGTATTAACACCCCTTTCCATCCGTAGTTATCTACGAGCTCTTAGTTGCTCTTAGATCACTTTAAAATTGCTTTCTGTGTGTTTGAAAAGATGTTTTTTTTTTTAAAAAAGGCATTTCGCTTTGACTTTGTAATGATTCATGTAGGAATGTATACAAAGTGTTCGGAAATGTTTCATTTTTGAAAAGAGTTTGAACTTTGACAAAAAAGTGTGTGGTGTAAAAAACATTTTGATAGAGCAAGCAACTAAAAGTCTTATTACCTACTCAGAATTGGTCGTTTTCGTGATATTTTACGTTCCTTTAAAATGGCGCTATCCATACCATTAGTTAATAGGTAACTCCATTTGTTGGATGTAAAGGGACATTCAAAGGGACATCGTATGGTCATAGAAGGCAACTTGTAGGAAGTATCCTAGCACATTCGAAGGGACGATCATCATTTTTCATAGGCAACAATCGAGGGTCAAGATCATGTATTCGTAGGCGACATCGTGGGTCTATGATCTTTATATCGAAGGGACTATGATGATTTGTTTTGAAGGCAACGGTGCTATGTCCAATTTTATCTTGCCATACACGCCTAATTACTAGCAGTTTATAGGGTGCGGAAAATAAATTGCGGAAAGTAAAGTGCGGGAAAAGTAAAGTCCTAGGCTATTACATGGCTTTGGGGCAGATACATAATAAGAGTACGGAAAATGAAAGTCCTAATTAAACTATTACATCCCATAGGCAGTTACATAATTTGAAAAGAAAAGAAAAGCAAGAAAAAATCGTCCGGATCGTTACAACCTGTGAACAGATACATAATCGTAAAACGGAAGAAAATTGCATAAGAGGAAAAATGTTAGTAGAAACATGATTTTTGAATGAGGAAAAAATATTTTACGCAAATAATGACATTAATATGATAAGATAAATTTTTGGTAATTTTCTGAATCAATTTGATAATTTAAATGCAATTAAAAAGCAATTTAATGGTTAATTAACAATTAAATAAAATATGCATGCAAAAATAATAATTTTAATGTTAAAAATTAAATAAGTATTTTTCCGATGATTATGCAAAAAATAAATATTTTTGGAGTTTTTTAGATGCATGATAAAATTATTTAAAGATAAATTAAATTGAATGAAAATATTAAAGAAAATATAAAAATATGAAAAATAGTGTTAGTTTCAAAAGAGTAAAAATATTTGGTCCTGACCAGGTTCGAACCTGTGACCATTGAGAGCATCTTGCAACCTGCTTTCCTTTACCACTGAACCAGAGTGCTTTTTGTGTTTGGAAACTGGAATCAATTGTTTTTAAAGGTAAACATGTCATGTTTATAACTCAAAGCACAGTCAACACGCGTGGACCCCAGTTGGATGGAATGGACGAATCAGAACGCTGCAATGCACCGGTCAGAGACAAGTCAACGACGCCGGAGCCCTAGCTCTGGTCGTCTTCGCCGATCAAGCAAACCTTCAAACCTGCGAAATAGAAAAAATAAATGGCAAAGGAATACCCTACTCCCCTAAACCGACCATTCCGAGTTCAATGGTGGTGTTGGTTTTGACTGAATCGACCTGTACAAGCCGGTTCGATCGAAACAGCTCGTGAAGCCCTAGCCATGGCAAATCGGTTTTTCTACGTTCAAGCTTGCATGTAATGGTTCAAACACGATCTAATACATGCCCTGAGTTCAAATAAACACACAAAAATAATTAACAATGCATAAATTTATGAAATCGAAATTTGAAGGAATACCAAATCGGAGCAAGCTAGGGAGCACGATTCTGGATGGTTTGGCTTCGAGTAAGGGTTGGTTTTGAATCCTGGGAACCTCAGGAACACGTTTGGATGGCTAGAACTCCTTGAAACTTGCTGGAAATTGGAATTTGATTTTCACAACTTTGTGAAAATTTTGAGCAAAATAAGGGTTGTTGTATTGGCTAGGGTTTCGTCCTTTGTGTTGTGCAATGAGCTGAGTATTTATAGAGCAAGGAATGAGAGCAAAAAGAATGAAAAAGATCTTCTTTAATGCAAAAATTTCTTTTCAAATAAAATCAAATTTTCTTGAAAATTTGATTTTCCTTCCATGTGAGAGGCTAGACAAATTTGGCAAGTTATATGGGCTATCTTGGACCTCAAGTTTGACAAAATCCAATTCATTTGAAAATATATCTTGTCTTCATATTTTATATAATTTAAATTTGAATTTAATGCTTTTAAATTCAAAATAAATCAAAAATAGAAGGTGGTCATGACAAAGCATCAATAGGTCACAAATAATATTATGAACAAGTTTGGATCATAAAATTATAGGCCCATTTGGAAAAATTGATTTTGACAAGTATCTCTCTTTGTGCAATTGTTCAAAATGCCCAACTTGTGCAAGGTGTATTTTGCTCAATTTTCCACATTTTTGAATGTTATTGAGTTTTAGAAAGCTCTATGTCCTCTAAGCACCTCTTTGGTTTCATCTCAATTGAGTTTCCATGCTCAATAAAACTTCAAAACAAAAAGTTGACTTTATGTTGACTTTGAAAAGGACCTGTAATGTTTTGATCCATATTTTCCAAATGAAGCATTTTTTGAACATTCTTGTGAGACATGAAGTTGTAGAGAATTGAATTTCCTTAAAATTGAGAGTTGGTGGAAAATTTTTTGATAAAGTATGAAGAAGTTATGATCAGTCAAAGTTTAGTTGACTTTTCACTAGAAAACCCTAATTTGGAAAGTTTGACTTTTGAGCAAATCTTGAGTTTTCTTGATGAATCATGATCAACCCTTGATCAAATGATGAATGTCACTTCAAAATGAGGATGTTGACAAAAAATCAGAAGTTTTGACTACATGTTGACCACAATTGACGTTTTGTCCAATACAATTGATTTTCAATCATCTAAGCAATTGTCTGAGGAAATTTGACCTATGAGGCTTGAATCTTGTCATGGAGGCTCTTTGAAGCATATGAGGAGGCATGATGATCATTGGAGGTGTTGAGAACCTATCTTGATCTGAGAATTGCCAAACCCTAATTTGGGTTGATTGTGTATAAGAGGGTTTGTCTAATCAACCCTTGAGGATTCCTTGAGCATGGATATATAGAATGTCTTGAATAATAGGAGGGAAAATTTTGGGGTATGACAATATCACCCGGTAAAAATAATACCAACTCTTTGCTTGCCGCTATACCACCGCAACAGTTACCTACCAACTAATGGTATGGATAGCACTATTCTAAAGGAACGTAAAACAACACGAAATCGACCATTCCGAGTAGGTAATAAGACTTTAGTTGCTTTCTATCAAAACACTTTTGCACCTCACACTTTTGTCAAAGTTCAAACACTTTTCAAAAACAAAACATTTCCTAACACTTTGTATACATTCCTACATGAATCATTACAAAGTCAAAGTGAAATGCCTTTTCAAAACATTTTTGTCAAACACACAGAAAGCAATTTTTAAAGATGAGCTAGAAGCAACTAAGAGCCCGTAGATAACTACGGATGGAAAGGGGTGCTAATACCTTCCCTTTTCATAACCTTCTCCTTACTCGTAATCTAACGAAGGTTTTTCGCTCTTTTCACCTTCCTTAATTAGATAAAAGAAAAGTCGATGGCGACTCTTGCTATCCGCAACATTTGCGATAAAAAGCACAACAAATCTCAAAGTCAGTTCTCCCACCGTATTACACCCAGAAACTATGATGCCAATGCTAGCTGTGAGTTCCATTCTAGAACGTTGGGGCATAATATTGAGAACTGTTATGCATTCAAATGCAAAGTGCAAGATTTAATTGATTCAAAGACTATTGAATTAGAAGCTCGACCGCAGGCTGCTGGACCAAATGTCACCCAGAACCCGATGCCGCGTCATGGGGTTGTTCAAGCCGTGATGGGAGATGGGGAGGTCCTTAATCTCATAAGGGATGTTGACTTGGTGAAAACACCGTTACCTTTTGTCAAAGACTACTTGATCAAGAGAGGTGTTTTTCCTGGTTGTAAAGCTGTTTGTGAGAGGAGAGAACATTGCTTAAATGGTTGTGCAAATCTGAAGGATGGCATTCAATATTTGATTAGTAGCGGCCAGTTGTAATTTTATCGGATCAGAAAGGATAAGAAGGTTGAAACATGTGGTGTATCTGTAATTACTATCCCTTATTCTCTCATTGTTATATCTGCACCAACAAAACTCGTTCCGTTGGCAATTACTACACCCGATCCCTTGCCATATGAAAGTGACAAAGCTGTGCCATGGCATTATGGATCGGATGTCTATTATCATGGTGTGAAACAGGAAGATGTCTCCTCCTCTTCTAAGAAGGACGACGTGTTGGATGTTGCTAATGCTGATAACATTGTGGGAAATGGCGGTATGACCAGAAGTGGGCGAATTTTCTCTAATCCGGTAATACAATCCAATGCGGAAGTTGTTGCTAAAGCTAAGGGCAAGAAGCCCATGAAGCAACCAGAATTACAAAGCGCCAATTTTGATCTTGAGAAGGATGTAGAGGAGATTATGAAATTTATCCGTAAGAGTGACTTTCGGGTGATTCATCAGCTTTCGCAAACGTCCGCTAAAATTTCTATCCTCTCTTTGCTACGAGATTCAGAAGCACACAATAATGCTTTAATGAAGCTGTTTAGGACTGCCTTCATTCCACAAGAGATATCTGTGGGGAAGTTTGAAAATGTGTGTGCAAGTATATCAGCTAACAATGGATTGGGGTTTACTGATTGTGATCTTCCTCCGGAGGTTCAGAACCATAATAGAGCACTGCATATCTCCATGGAGTGTCGGGGCACTACTTTGTCCCGCGTGTTAGTGGATATTGGTTCCTCTCTCAATGTAATTCCCAAATCAGCATTGATGAAGATTGACTACGGTGGTCTTGAACTCTGGCATAGTGATCTAATTGTTAAAGCATTTGATGGTTCCAGGCGATCTGTCTTCGGAGAATTGGACCTCCCCATCAAAGTTGGCCCTCAACTTTTCGTTAAAACATTCTTTATCATGGACATTAAACCTGCCTACTGTTTCCTCTTAGGCCGTCCATGGATTCACAAAGCCGGAGCGGTCACATCAACTCTTGACCAGAAGCTGAAATACCCTGTTGAAGGGAAAACTATCACAGTCTGCGCTGAAGAAGAATACATTGTGAGCCATCTTACTTCCTTCCAATATGTTGAGGTTGATGGTGAGATTCATGAAACTCTATTTCAAGTCTTTGAAATAGTGCATATGTTGAAGACTCCTCAACAGGAGGAGGTTAAGAAAGACAAGCCGAAATATTCCATGGCATCTTTGAGAGATGCAAAAGCTGTGGTTGAAGCTGGACGCCCTGAAGGTTGGGGCAGTGTGGTGGAGGTAGCACCTAAATTCAACAAGTTCGGGTTGGGCTTTGACCTTGTTTTGCACCGTCAGATTCTGAAAGCACCCAATTTGGCTACTCTTGTGAGGTTTTCTTGCCAAAGATCATTCCTGCATGTGAAAATACTGTGGATGATTCAGACAATGAATTTGATATTGATAAATGGATCCACCCCAGTGTCCCTGGCGTGGAGTTGAACAACTGGACCTCGGAAGACTACATCCTAGTCACGATGGTCAAAGAGTAATTTTCTTTTGTTTTTGTTATCATGCAAATAATTAATGTGCTCTGCCCAAGGCACAGTAAATCATGTGTAGGGCCACCATGTTTGCATTCACAACTTTTTACCATGAAATAAAAGAACGTCTTTTCATTCAAATGTTTTGTTCCCTTTCTTTCCATTTTACATCACAATTTTAAAACGCAAAATAGCAATGCTTTATTTTTCTTTTATCATAAAAAAACTAAAATAAGCATTAAAATCAATCATGCAAATATAATCCCACACACCTAATGGATCCCTTTGATAACGACTCTGTTATCACTCTTTATGACTTTTATAATCCGATCAACCAAGCCGAAGAAGAAGGTGAGGAAGATTGTGAACTCCCTGAAGAGTTAGCAAGAATGTTAAAGCAAGAGGAAAAGGTTATCCAACCGCATCAGGAAGAGATTGAGAAAGTGAATATGGGCAATTCTGATGTGATTAGAGAGGTTAAAGTCGGGACCACTTTAGAAGACAGCATGAAGAAAATATTGATTGAACTTCTCTGAGAGTATTCAGACATCTTCGCATGGTCTTATGAAGACATGCCTGGTTGATACCGATATCACAGCACAAGCTACCTTTGAAAGAAGACTGTCCTCCTGTTAAGCAGAAACTTCGAAGAACTCATCCTGAGATGTCTAAGAAGATCAAAGAGGAAGTCTAGAAACAACTTGATGCAGGCTTTTTGAAAGTCATCTCTTATCCTTCATGGGTTGCCAACATTGTTCTTGTGTCCAAAAAAGACGGGAAGGTCAGAATGTGTGTGGATTATAGGGATCTAAACAGAGCCAGTCCGAAAGATGACTTTCCTCTTTGGTTTCATCTCAATTGGAGTTTCCATGCTCAATAAAACTTCAAAACAAAAAGTTGACTTTTTGTTGACTTTGAAAAGGACCTGTAATGTTTTGATCCATATTTTCCAAATGAAGCATTTTTTGAACATTCTTGTGAGACATGAAGTTGTAGAGAATTGAATTTCCTTAAAATTGAGAGTTGGTGGAAAATTTTTTGATAAAGTATGAAGAAGTTATGATCAGTCAAAGTTTAGTTGACTTTTCACTAGAAAACCCTAATTTGGAAAGTTTGACTTTTGAGCAAATCTTGAGTTTTCTTGATGAATCATGATCAACCCTTGATCAAATGATGAATGTCACTTCAAAATGAGGATGTTGACCAAAAATCAGAAGTTTTGACTACATGTTGACCACAGTTGACTTTTTGTCCAATACAACTGATTTTCAACCATCTAAGCAATAGTCTGAGGAAATTTGACCTTTGAGGCTTGAATCTTGTCATGGAGGCTCTTTGAAGCATATGAGGAGGCAGGATGATCATTGGAGGTGTTGAGAACCTATCTTGATCTGAGAATTGCCAAACCCTAATTTGGGTTGATTGTGTAGGAGAGGGTTTGTCTGATCAACCCTTGAGGAATCCTTGGGCATGGATATATAGAATGTCTTGAATAATAGGAGGGCAAATTTTGGGGTATGACAGCTGCCCCTGTTCAATCTTCTTATACTGGAAGGGATAGATTGGCATGCTTGCCTTTCACAACCTAGAGGTAGAAGATGATTGAACACTCGAGTACACCTGAAAATTTGCACTCGCCGTTAATTGTTGATGTATAGGAATGGGCTTATAGATGCCATTCAGAGAAGCTGGAGACTTCGCTGGAGAAAGAGTCGTACGTTAGACTTGAGATTGTCGCCTGGATAGGAGAGACGTCGGAGATGGGCTTAAGATGCCATCCGGAGAGGTTGATGCTGAGGAATGGGCCGTACGCTAGGCTCTATAGATATTGCTGAAAGTAGAGGAGATGGGCTTAAGATGCCATTCGGGGAGAGTCGTACGTTAGACTCTGCACTCGTCTTTGAATGAAGTTATTAGTTTGTATTGGTTTTTTAACCAAATATGCAGCATTCTGAAAGTGGAGAAATGTCGACAAATAGTCGGAGATGGGTTTAAGATGCCATCCAGGGCAACTGAGTCGTACGGCGGACTCTGTAGTTGCTGTTGATAATAAGAGAGCGTCGGAATCAATCTTTTGTCTTGATTGCTCTGAGGGGATAATAGGCATAGTGCGGATAGCTTCCCTGTTGTGCTTCGGGTGTTGATCCAATGCCTGTTGTCGGAGGACAACTCAAGTAGTCGTTCGGATAAGGTTTCCCGTCTGGCTTCGGGTATTAATCCTGGACTCATGGTCATGATCGTCTTTGACCTTTCGTTTAGAAGTGATTTCCACCTGCTGGGGAAAAAAGAAAGAGAAATTTTGGCAGGATAATTGTTAGACTTATGCAGATTATGATGCATGCTTATGTATGAATGTTATGTGCACATGTTATGACTTTTTATGCACAATGTAGAAATGCGTATGTATGTATTTCAAAACATATCCATCTTGAGGAATATGTAGACATTCTGCCTAGGGATTTCTGGCTTCTGTTGGAGGATGAAACCGCGAAAACCCTGACTTGGAATAAGAATAGGTGACTTTGATTTCTCCGATGCACTATCTGACCAAGTTTCGAGTCTGGACACTGCTGTTGAGGAATAAAGATAGGAGATGCTCCGCTGGGGATCTTGTGCGTAGATCCTACTGGGGATGGGGGAAGTGAAGAAGTAACCTGCTGGGGGTCTTGTATGTCGACCCTGCCGGGGATAATAGAAACTGGGGAACACTCTGTTGGGGATCCTGTGCGTAGATCCGTTGGGGAGTAAGAAATGTAGTTTTCCTCCGATGCACTATCTGACCAAGTTTCGAGTCGGGATATTGCTGTTGCCGGGGGAAAGAGAGATATTCTGCTGTGGATGAATACCTCTGCTGGAGACCGCTGCTAGGGGGATGTACTTCGCTGGGGAAGGCTTGTGGCGAGCGATGGCTCTGTGGAGATCGTACTCTGTGGGGAATGTGTTAGTGACTTTCGTCGTCATCTCAATTCCTAAAGCCTGCAGTAAGTACTTTTGTATGTCTGCTTTTCGCATGTTTGTAAACAGATTTTTATTGTCAGATGCATATAATCATTCAAAGCAATCATTGGACTTTGTGCAAAAAACAACAAAAACAAACACTTTGTGAAAAGAAAGAAACTTGTATTAATTTGAACAGGTGGCGTATGGCCAAGTAGTTTGTATACAGAGAAAGTAAAAAGCTACGTGGAAACAATCTTCTTAAGTTCCAACTATGCTAGTACTCATATATTTCGACCATCCCATCTCCTTGCCGTCAGTTGAAAGTGAGTGAATTGATCTTCGCCATTTGAATCTTGAATGCTGATAGTAGTTTGTAGATAGGTGATCTGGACGAGACATAGTCGTACGCTTAAATCCCTAACTTTTGCCTAGATCATACCCCAATTTTTGACCTAATATACCACCTTACATTTACATCATTGCATAACTAACAATCTGCAAAGATTAATCTGTATAGCATTCATGTCAAAATTAGGGTTTCATCAGATTTTCATCTGATTCAAGAGGCAACCAATTAGGGTTTGAGTTTTTCTCACCTCATTTGATCTATCTTGATCAAATCATCAACCTCTGATCATCAGATATCCAAGTTTTCTCATAGATCAATCAAGGATCGACCAATTAGGGTTTTGATCGAGCATGAGCATTCTCTGACTTTTTGAACAAGAAATGACTTTTTTGGATAGAGATTGGTCATTATATCTTAGATACAACATCTTGACCTAATTTCTGGATTCAAAACATCACAGAAGTTCACAGACTTCATCAGTCAATTTCTGAAACATCTGATGAAAATTCATCTGCACAGAACAGTCAAACTTTGAATTTTGGTCAAATTTTTCAAAACAAAACTTTTTCAATCATCAAAATACTTCAAATGATCCATCATGATCATAAAAAATCAAAGAATTTGAAAAAGTCAACAAAAAGTCAAAAGTTTTCATACTTAGAAAATTTTCTAAGTGTTGAAATATCTTATTTTTTTCAAACTTCATGCCATTTTTTCACCTAGTTCCAATTTGAATTGGAAAAAACTCAAAACATGAAAGTTGTAGCTTGTGAAACAAGCTTTCCAAAATGTCCAAGAACTCACAAATCCATGGAGTCTAGCTATACTTTTGAAATTGAAACATAAGGCTCCATGAACTTGATTTTCAAAAGTCAAAACTTCAAATTATAGGTCATTTTGTGATTTTCTCTTCTAGAACACTTGCCACCTTGCCAAATTAGGATAAGAACTGATAAAAATCAGTGAGAAGTATTAATTAAGGGATTGACTGTTGGAAAGAATAACATGGTAAAAAGGAAACTTCCTTTTTCTTTACAAAATACCTTTCTTACCCCTTAAGTTAACTTTGATTTACCAAAAGCTTGTACTCTTGCCTAACAATTTCAGAGACATTGGCCTATAAATGGATCATGATTTCAAGTTCAAAACTACACCAAAGTAATGCCAAGACATACTTTCCTTCCACTTTCTCCAATTTCTCAAATCATTGTTCAAAATGGAGAGATCATGCAATTTTGAATAATTGTGAATGAACATGAAATCTTTGGTGTCAAACATGCTCTAATATCACTATCAAACTTGTTTACAACTTAAAATCAAACTGAAAACAAGTAAAAATCGAATCACTTTTCGCTTTTCAAACTTCCAAACCGCCATAAGCATTCAATTCATGGTTTTAATGGAACAAGTTGTGTTCTAATCATCCTAACACCTTCCATGTACCTCATATACATGATTCAAATCCTTAACAACCATCTGTAACAACTCAAGACATGATTTCCAATTTCCATTTTGAGTCTGTGCAGGTTGACTTGTGTAGCTCGATTCAAGCAAGCTCGAAGCAAGCAGACCATCCACATAGCTTCCACATGAGCCGATGATGCTGTAGCAATCAAGAAACAAGTTCTGGAAACACTCTTGCACTGAATCCGATCTCCACTTGAACAAGTATGAACATGAACTTGGATATTGAGATTCTTTGAATTTAAATGCAAAAACTCTTGGCCAATCTCTTTCTGCACTCATCACGATCATAAGCCCTAAAAAAAAAATCAAAGAATCATCAATCATACATCATTTAATTTAGAAAAGTCAGTTCTAGGGTTCTTCGTGGTTCCCAGAAATTTAAGCATGCTAGGTCAAAGATAAATGCAATTAACATCTGCCATCGTGTTCGTTGTTCAAAATCGAGCAACTTTCATTTTTATTTCATTGAATTTCATTGAGAAATGAAGATTTTAGCATGGATTGTTGAAACTGAAAATCAAAACGAAGAACATAGCTTGCGCGCGTGTTCTTGAGTTTTTTTTAAATTCAAATATTCCAATATCTTGTTTACACGTGTTCTGGATTCATAAACACCAAGGCGCGTTTGTCTCAGTGGTTGCTAGCTCGCCCTTAATGTTTTCTGCCACGTATGCTACCCTTTGGTCATGAGTTCAATCCTCCTCAAGACCATTCTTTTTTCAAACTTTTCCATATTTTCATGTTTTTTTTACAAAACTTTCACATTTTTTTAACCAATCAAAACTCCTCATTATGATTATGCAAAAATTTTCAGAAAAAACTTTCATCTGATTATATTTTAATCGTTTAAAACGACGCTCGAAAGCATTTTTCAAAACACCTTTAAAGGTGAATTTTCAAGTTTTCGACTTCCGATTCTTTTCAAACTTTCATAAATGAACTTCACATTTCAAAATACTTTCAAAATCATTTTCAAAACTTTTCATCAAACTTGTATTTTTACCATGATCGATCCGATTTAAACGATAAAACCGATTCGCTCTCAATTTCTCGATCGATCATGGGCCTCCCTCACGGTGTAAGTCCCATAACATTCTTTTGTGTACATAATATTTCTTTGTACATATCCAATTCTTTCCAAACACATATAAATTTTCATCTGTACATAATACAGATACTTCTTTTATACTCAAGAACAGACAAACTTCGATCGTTTGTTTTCATTTCACTTGTGTATACTCAAACCAACATTGTTTATGTACATACACATTTTTCTTGTACATATCAAATTCTTTTCATAAACTTTTATCTGTATATAACACAGATACTTTTTTTGTAAATACTCAAACACAGATAAACTTTAATCTTTCGCTTTGCCATCTCGTACACTAATCCAATACCATTGATATTGAAAGGAGCATTATTCCTCGTGAAACTTTCAAATCAATGGGCCTCCTTATGGTGTAAGTCCCAACCTCCTATGTACATCCATCTTTCTATGTACATAAATACTGTTCATGTACATACTCATTTCCTTGTACACATTCAAACTTGTAAATAATCAAGTTACGCTGCTTCAAACGCTCGTTACGTATAACTTGTTTATATTTATAAACTCTTGTAAATAAACATCATGCATTGTTTATATTTCCTTCATAAACTCCTGTGAATACATATCACACACACACTTGTTTATACAACTGCCTAGTTATAACATAACAATTAGACTAATCAATAGGTTCCCACAATAGCTCCGCTTGGCTTTATACAAGATAATTCATCACCAAAGATGAGTTTAGCCTCCTATTGGGCTTTATACAAGATAACTCTCCTACGTAGTTAGCTCCTCTTAGCTTCATATAAGAAAACTCATTCATCTCGAGTTTAGCCTCCGCTTAGGCTTCATATAGAAAACACTCTGCTGAGTCGCCTCTTGGGCTTTGCTCAAAAGAACTCCTCATTGAGTTTAGCCTCTTGGGCATCATACAATGAAAGAGATAGGAAATCTCTTAACACCTCCTGGGCTTCCAATACAAAGAATCACCCATGTTAGGATAGAACCTCGAAAGTATAATTTCGGTGAAATTGCTTTCTTTCCAAAAGGATGGTTTCCTTGAAACCTTTTAACACAAAGCCACCATACCCTATAGCCTCTTGAGCTTCTACAAGGACCCTCGATGACCTCGATGACCCGAATGCCTCCTCTTGGGCTAACAATACAAGGACCCATGGGCTTCTTAAAAGCATCCCTTTAATTCAATCAATTTCTCCTTGAGATTTAGACATCTATCATCTCTATGGAAGAAGTATCTCATCTATTACATCGCATACAGTCAAAAACTTTTCAAACTCTTTTCAAACAAAAACATCTCTTAATTGTAAGTGGTAACGCTTGTACACTCAAGCAAAACACCCAATGCTTACAGTTAAAAGATTCAATCACCTTTTTTTCAAACATCTTTCTTAAACATGTAAGTGGTAACGCTTGTATACTCAAGCAAAACACCTATAACTTACGATGAAAGATTTTTAATCAAACTTTCAAAAATGTATGTGATGAAATAGATTAGATACATTTTTCATTAAGATGACATTTGTCTGTCTCTTACTAACATCCCGTTGCTTTCCACTAGCATAAGTGGGAACTACGATTGCTCTGACTTTCTCAACATCCTTTTGAGAATACGTAGGAACAAGGTCTCATCCTTGCCGAGCAAATTTCTTTCTCCCTAAGACCAAATAAACCATAGATCCCTTTAGATCCGAGCTACAAATGCTCTGATTCCCACTAGGGATATGTATGCGTAAGATCCAGATCTTTGCAGCACAATAACAAAACCTAGAATCCCACATAATCTATCATTCTTAAAATCCCAAAGGAGAAACTTTCCCAATCATAGAAATAGCAATTAAAACACACAAACATATCAAACGTATTCATATATAAAGCTATAGATAGCTATATATATTTAGGGTGCTCCATCTATTCCTTTATATAACAATCCCCTTACTCGAATCTCCCCAATGCTATGCCTAGTTTGCGCTTAGTCGTTACGCATATCAATATCAATTGAGGGTATTAAATTTTCCCTTTTCATAATCATTAAATCATCTTTCTTGTGTTGAAAATAATAAAGCTTGATGCTCATGCATCTTTATAAACAAATCAAAAGAGTAAATCGTTTCGAGCCGAGAATCAATTCACATTCAAATCCTCTAGCGCCACCTTAACGCTAACAGAAAATGGCGAATCTCTGGGAGTACGCCAAACTTTGATTTTCAAAAAATGTGATCATTCATAGAGCACCAAGCTTTTTTGTTTTCAAAAAGAAAAGAAAGGGATAAGCTTTCATATTGTGCATATATCTGTTTTTCTTTATTGTGTGTTTCGCGATTTCATCTGATGGAAAGAAATCCTAACCCGGATTTAAGAAACATTTTAAGATATAGGTGGGGGTATTAATACGTGAGAAGTTTCAATACCTACGAAGTTAATATTCCCCTCTCAGTGGAGGTTGTCTTGGGAGTATTTGTGTTTAGCAAGTATTTGCGAAGACATTTTACTTTCAAGGAACTTGAGAAGCTGAGGGTCAGTAGAACACATAACCCATCCTCGCCATTTAGGATGTAGTGCGAGATTATTCGGGCGTAAGCCTAGAGTAATTGTCATGCGAGACTACGATCAAAGTAGTTTTCTTGAAAATATTATTGACCATCGAGTATTCAACAAATCCGATAATATTTCAAAGAGGAGTGTTGAGCCTCATTATCGTAGAACCCGCTTACGATGAATAAGACCTTAGAACTTAACCACGCTTGATTCTTATCGCTGGCCTCATGCTCGTGACTTCAACGCTTGCCGTGTGTATAACTACTAACCATGTTTGTGCATTCATGCATTCATTCATTAAAAAACACTTCATTTCTCTTCCCATTTCCAAAGAATTTAGAGATTTTTCTTTGTAAAATATTTTAGGTTAGAGTGATGGACGCCGAGGAAGATTCACCAAGAGATACGCTTTAGAATTCTCGATGTAGGAAAGTTGAAAGAGTTAGCATCCTTGGTAGAAGATCCCTGATTTTAAAATGCTATGGAACTCTTTTAACTCTTTTGAACGCTAACGTTGATGAAGGACTTCTCAAACTTTCGCTCAGTTCACGATCCACTATCGCTTCACTTTCCCGATTATCGCTGATGCCTACTTGGAAGAGTACGCACATCCTAGGTATCTCAAGATCGGACAAAGTACCTTTCAATGGTTTGGAAGCCATTCTAAGTCACCAACATTAAACAATGGATTGGTGTTATTTCCCAACGTCCCAAATTTCGTTGATATTAACGCCATAAGGATCTTTCTCGATTAGAAATCCTGCTCCCACCTTCTTGGTGACACGTGACGCTCTATTCATCATAGGAATCGCAAGGAGACGGAACTATCGGTGTTGTGTACTCTGCTTTTCAAATGGATTACCTCACACTTGCCTAAATCTCCTATCTTCCGCGAAACAAAGACGAGTGGCATTGGTCTCAAGACTCATGTCTCTTCAAACGATTTATATCCATTGGTATACCTTGCATAATGAGATGGAAATCATTGAGAGTCAGGAGAATTTGCCAACGTACTCTTATTGGTACAAAAGGAGGAATCAACTACAACCCTTTCTCAAGTAGACGTCAACTCGATACGCAAATTCTAGTAAACCTCTTGGATTTACAGTAGAAAGCTACTTCTACCACAAAGGAGAGGATTCCCGGGGATTGAAGGCCAAAATGATCAAAGCTTGGCATCACATCCGAAGAAAAGAAAAAGGGAAAGCAAAGAATTATGTAGCCATGGAAACCTACACTTCTTGGGTAAAGAAAAGAGCGAAGAAATTTCGAATGCCTTACGCTTATGAGGATCCCATGTCTCAATCGCTCCAAATCAACAAATTTTCCCGTTGAAGCTGTGGGAGAATACCAAGAAGCCTTGACCAAAATAAGGTTTGAGAAAGAAGCTTTGGAAAAAAAATTCCTTAAGACTAACCTTGAGAATGAAAAGCTCAAGAAGCAAGTCAAAGATCATGAAAAGACGCTTTACTTCCAAGACGAATGGCTCATGGAGAAAGATGAGAAGATTCGCCAGAAGGATAACGCAATCCAGAGATACGTCAAGGAAAGGAAAAGAAAGCTTGAGGAAATGACAACCAGCGATCCCGCTCCCAACGAGTGGAAGAGAGTCATCAGCAAGCTAAAAGCCAAGAAAGCTGAACTAAAAGCTCACTATGGAAAGGAAATCCTGAAGTTGAAGCTACATCAAGCCTTTGGATCTTCATCCGACGAAGACATTTAATTTAGTTTAGTTTGTAATTTTATCATTTATTTTATCATTTGTGTGAGCAATTCTCCAACAAAAAACAATTGTTGTAATCTTCTTTCAATAATCAATAAAATTCGTGTTTTCCATCCAAATATTTGCCAGAAATATCTCTTTTAGCGTAAATTCTTTGGAAATCTTTCTTTACAATCATAATCATGCATCATATTTTGCATTTAAGTCTGTCGTCTAGAGTCTGATACTTGCACAGTTTGAACAGTTTGAACAGATAGGAAAAGATCGTCAAGCTGTCGCGTCTTAGAGTTTCTCGACCGCGTCCACAGCCAACTCGAACATACGATACAAGATCAAAAAGAAGAAAAGTAATGGAAGGATTTGAACAAAAGAATGTTGAACTCAGAGTACAAGAATAACACTACAAGAAGAAGTGGAGAGACTCACATCTTTGGTCAACTCATTGCTACAACGAAAGTCAACAAGCTCAAAATCAACCAAAGAATTTCAGAGGATACTACTACTCAGCTCAACTCGCCGCAGCTAGTAGCTCACTCTTCAAGATGTAAGGCTATCCATGGGCATGCCTTTAACTTTGGCATAGGATTCGCCACCGACTTCTCAAACAACCTCGCTTGAAATAACTACTTTGGCAGTAACTTACATTTATCTGCAACGTGGAATAACTCTTCCACAAGTAACAATGTCGGTTTCTCAACCGATCATGACGAACTCACTCGTAGTGCACGCTACCATAGACGAAGAAGTTCACCATACCTGGAAGTAACTCAAACCACGGGTTCAATGGAGAATCTCCGTGAACAACTCCTCAAAATGCAGTTGAGATAAAAACAATTCGAGGGAAAGAATTGTTTGGAAAAAACGCCCAGGATCTGTGCTTAGTTCCTCGCGTAAGGATACCTGCAAAATTCAAAGTCCCTGACTTTGAAAAATACAAAGGGAACTCCTGTCCACAAAGTCATCTCACGATGTATGCCAGGAAAATGTCCACATACAACGACGATCACCGCCATAATCCATTACTTCCAAGATACTCACCGGCCGATCAAGTGGTACATGGGTTTAGACAACACGAATATCCAAACATTCAACGACTTAGGTGAAGCTTTTGTCCAGCAATACAAATTCAACTTGGATATGGCTCCCGATCGGGATCAACTCCGCTCCATGTCTCAAAAGGAAAGAGAGACACTCAAAGAATATGCGCAACGATGGAGGGAAATTGCCCAAGTCAACCCACCATTGAAGAAGAGAAGGAGATGACTAAGGTATTCTTGAATACTCTAGGCTCATTCTACTATGAGCGAATGATCGCTAGCGCCCCCGGAGATTTCACCGAGACA
The DNA here is from genome assembly GCA_021764765.1 of Vicia sativa. Taxonomy (NCBI): domain Eukaryota; kingdom Viridiplantae; phylum Streptophyta; class Magnoliopsida; order Fabales; family Fabaceae; genus Vicia; species Vicia sativa. The sequence goes on along the minus strand of CM038794.1, from coordinate 82,777,918 downwards.
AGCATGGAATGCGATTAGAAGAAGGGTCGAACCGACGCCTAACCAAGGAAGCAGGATCTTCTAGTGGGATAAAGAAGGTTGGAAACCAGCCAAGGAAAAGGAACATGACATAGGAATGGTATCCCGAGGGAAACCACGCAAGAATGTCATTCAACAACGACAGGTAGCTGCCATAGCACCCGCCGTCAACACAACTCCAAACACAGGAATTGCTCCGCAATTTCAACAAAATCAACAAACTCAACAATTTCGCCAATGTGCTCAGCAGTTTAACAACAAAACCGTGACGCCTCGGGTCACTCAGTTCGATCCAATTCCAATGACGTACATAGAACTTTACCCTGCGCTAATAGAAAGAAATCTGATACAGACAAGGTCACCACCTCCAATTCTAGAAAAATTACCGTGGTGGTACAAAACAGATGTATCTTGCCCTTTTCACCCAGGGGCACCAGACCATGACCTTGAGCATTGCATAGCATTAAAGGCAGAAGTACAGAGATTAGTAAGGTCTAATCTTCTTTCCTTTAGAAATACAAGTCCTAATGTGCAAGCCAATCCACTTCCCAGTCATAGTGGACACTTAGTGAATCTGATGCTAAGAAATACAGACAGGTACCTTGTCACAGACGTAAACTTGATCAGAGGGAACTTAGTGCATCTTCATGATACGTACAGTTCAATGAGCACCTTCACTAAGCACGATTACGCAGCTTGCCATATCTGCTCCAAAGATATTCAAGGATGTCCCACCATAAAAGCAAACATTCAACGATTGCTAGACATCGGTGACCTGCAAATCTACAGAAACAGAGATGACCATGATGTAAATACAGTAGGGCATTTTCCGCATGAGCTTTTAGTCTGAGATATCAACCCGAAGTAAACGTTATCATCCCTTGTTTCAATGTACCCAAGCATGTGGAGATTGAATACAATGGTTCCAGCATTCCAACATCTCCTTTGGTGATTTGCCCACCCGGTCCTGTTCCATACAGTTCTACCAGTTCTACCAAAGCAATTCCTTACCAATACAATGCAACCCTGATAGAGGATGGGAAGAAGAAACCCATGCCTACTCTTCCAGCTAATGTTAATATAACAGAAATCGGACGAGTAACACGAAGTGGACGAGTGCACACTCTATTGCCACCTAGACTGCCTGCAGTTCCTGTTGTCCGACAAAATCCAGTTAACATATCTTCCGAGAATCCTGCGACGATTCCAGTTGTTAACCTGAGCACAAATGTTGGTCCTCCTGATAGAGCCAACGTCAACGCAAATTTTGATGAAATACTGAAGTTAATCAAAAAGAGCGAATACCGAGTCGTGGATCAGCTGATGTAGACTCCTTCCAAGATTTCAATACTGTCTCTACTCCTCAACTCCGAAGCTCACCGAGAAGCTTTGATGAGAGTACTAGACTAGGCTTATGTGGATCACGATGTGACTACAGACCAGTTTTGAGGGATCGTCTCCAACATAACAGCTTGCAATAATCTAAGCTTTAGTGACGAGGAACTTCCGGAAGAAGGGAAAGATCACAACTTGGCCCTCCACATCTCGATGATCTGCCAATCAGATTCCCTGTCCAATGTATTGGTAGATACATGTTCATCTTTGAACGTAATGCCGAAAACGACACTCGCTCGTTTGGCTTACAAAGGGACACCAATGAAGTTCAACGACATAATAGTAAGACCTTTCGATGGATCAAGGAAGTCAGTTATTGGGGAAGTTGATCTCCCGATGACAATTGGCCCGCACACTTTCCAAATTACTTTCCAAGTCATGGACGTACCAGCTGCTTACAGTTGTCTACTAGGAAGACCTTGGATCCACGAGGCAGGAGCAGTGACTTCTACTCTCCATCAGAAATTAAAATTCACAGTAAATGGAAAGTTGGTGACCATCAGCGGTGAACAAGCTTTGCTTGTAAGCCATCTATCCAGTTACTCTTTCATCACGGCTAATGACGTTGAAGGGACACGTCTCCCCGAGCATCCGTTAGAAGATGAATCTACCAGCAAAAGCAGATCATCTATCTCTTCATATAAAGAAGCTGCTCAGATCGTGAAAAGTGGCAATACTGAAGGATGGGGACAGGTAATCAAACCTGTCAAGAACGAAACGAAAGCCGGACTCGGGTTCACACCCGTATTCTTCAAGGACAAACAAAAGGATGAAGCACTTCGTCCAATCAAAGAAGTATTCAACAGTGGGGGTTTCCTAAACCCTGTCCTCCAAGAAGTTAGCGTTGTAACCATTGAAGAGGATGAAGATGATCCCTCTGAATATGAAGAGTGGAGCACTTATTTAAACAGTCCTGAATATGTATCTCAAGAAGAGTTGTATGCGCCGACTGATCAATTCAAAGACATGTCCCTGCAGCAATATGAAAATCCACCTGTCCCTGCTGAAGTTTGGGATACCTTGGGAGAACCAAGTGGCAAATTAGACTACATGGTGAAATACACTGCGCCAGAAAGCTCGAAGATCAGAATCGAAGATATCCAACCCACTGGATGGGGTGATTCTTTTGAGTACCCTAGTCAATCGGAAGAGGAATATACGTCTTCTCAGCCTAATCAGCAAATCGAGATCCCAAACAAAGATCTCTGCTTCAACACGCCTGTGGAATTCACCGAACCAGATCCTGGTTATCACTACATCAACATGATCACCGAAGATCAAGAGTGCGACTCGGGATACGATCTAGAAAGTGTCACGATAACCAGTCTCTTCACTCTAAGATTGGAGGTACATCCTCAAAATTTAACACAAAGATCGCAGGAAGTACATATGTCGATCCATACTTCCCGATCTCGTTAATCAAGAAGATCGCTAGCAGACAAAAGGCAAGGGCCATCGCCCGTAGTCTTCAAAGCTCGTACAAAGAACTAAAGTCTACTCGAGGTTAAACCAAGCGGAAAATTACCGATTACTCGACTTCCAAGGAGTTCGCCACTACTGAAACCCATGAAGTTCGTACTAATGTTCATAGCTCTAAGTAGTTTATCTTTGCTTTTTGTTTTGAACCTCGCCAGCCCAAAGCTAAGAGATGTTTTATAGGCTTAGCTTAAATAAATCTTTGTCTTGCCCAAGACAAATGAGTTTGTATTTTAGGGCCTTGACTATTCAGAATCATAAATAAAATGCGTTGTTTTGATTCCACACTTTGTGTTTATTTTCATTTTTACCCTTTCTTGGAAATGATAATCCTAAAAAAACACAATAAACTAAACAAAAAAATCTTCAAAAATATAAAATTAATCTGCATACACTTCACAAAAATCTTTAAATAATCAAACATAAATCAAAAATGCATTATGATGGACCAATCCATTGAAAGCAATAACTCTATGCTCTCTCCCAACTTTGAAATCCCCTGTGAAGTCGCCGAGGAAGAAGTTGAAGAAGAGATCCCAGATGAAATTTCTAGACTGCTAAGGCACGAGGAAAGGATCATTCAGCCTCATAAAGAACCTCTAGAAGCAATCAATTTGGGTTCTGAGGAAGATAAAAGAAGTAAATATCGAGCTTCACCAACAAAGAAAGGTCAAGGGCAAACTGATAAGACTTCTCAAAGAATATGTTGATGTGTTCGCTGGTCCTACCAGACATGCCGGTTTGATACCAGCATCGTGGAGCATCACTTGTCGTTAAAACCAGAGTGCCCACCAGTTAAACAAAACCTGAGGAGAGTTCACCCTGAAATGGCCGACAAAATCAAAAAGGAAGTTCAAAAGCACTTGACCGGTTTCTCGCTACTGAATACCTCAATGGTTAGCCAACATAGTACCCTGGTTCCAAGAAAGATGGAAAGGTCGAATATGTGTTGACTACCGGACTTGAACAAAGCTAGTCCAAAGACGATTTCCCACTCACCAGACATCGACATGCTAGTGGATAGCACCGCAAAATTCAACGCCTTTTCCTTCATGGACTTCTCCTCGTTACAATCGATCGAATGGCTCTCAAGACATGGAGAAGACATCCTTCATCACGCCATGGGGCACCTTTGCTACAAAGTAATGCCATTTGGATTAAAGAATGCAGGCGCTTACCGAGGGCAATGACTACTCTCTTTCACGACGTGATGCACAAAGAGATCGAAGTCTACGTGGACGACATGATAGCAAAGTCTGACATTGAAGAAGAGCATATAGACTATCTCTTAAAGTTGTTTCAACGACTAAGGAAATTTCAGCTTCGTCTGAATCCTAACAAATGCACCTTTGGGGTAAGATCTGGAAAACTCCTAGGTTTCATCGTCAGTCAAAAAGGAATTGAAGTTGACCCTGACAAAGTCAAGGCTATTCAAGAAATGCCTACGCCACATACAGAAAAGCAAGTAAGAGGATTTATTGGACGATTGAATTACATCTCCAGATTCATCTCTCAGATGATCAGCACTGGGCCGATATTCGAAGCTTCCACAAAGATCAAAAGGTTGTATGGACACCGATTGCCAAAAGCGTTTGACAAGATTAAGGGAGCCGTCAGTAACCACCAATATCGATCCCTCCAGCTTGAAAGAAGACCGTTAATCATGTACCTTACCGCACTAGAAGAGTCCATGGGCGCGTGACGGATGCAAGATGACACCGTAAGAAGGAGCATGCATTTACTACTTGAGTAAAAGTTCACGATCGTGAAACTCAGCTACTCCATGCTCGAGAAAACATGCCGCGCTTTGGTGTGGGCTTCAAAACGTCTCCGCCAATACATGATCAATCACACGACTTGGTTAATCTCCAAATGGATCAATCACGCCTTTGAAAAGCCCGCCAGGCCGATGGCGATGCCGCTATCTATATCCATATATCAAAAAGCGGTCAAAGGAAGCATTTCACGATCACTTGGCTTATCACAACGAATACCAATCTCTCAAATTTGACTTCCCAGACGAGGATGTTATGTACTTAAAGATGAAAGATTGTGACGAATCATATCTGAGAAGGCCCAGATCCGTAATCCGATGGGGCCTAATCTTGATGGAGCAGTTAACGTTTTGGCAATGGAATTGGGGCAATCATCATCACTCCCGAGGGTTCTCATATCCCGTTTTCCGCCAGATTGCTATTTGATTGCACCAACAACATAGCGTAATATGAAGCATGCATCATGGGCATCAAGAAGCCATCGACTCGAGGATCAATATCCTGATATATGGAGACTCAGCCCTTGTAATCAACCAAATTAAAGACAAGTATGAAACTCATCATCTAGGTTTGATTCCTTACGAGATTATGCGAGGCGATTGTTGACTTTCTTCAACAAAGTGGAATTGCATCATATCCCTCGAGATCGAATCGAATGGCAGACGCCTTAGCTACTCTATCTTCCATGTTCAAAGTCAACGATTGGAACGATATGCCCAGAATCCGTATCAGACGCCTTGAAAGACCTGCATATGTATTCACAACTGAAGCAGTCTTCGACGATAAACCGTGGTTCCACGATATCAAACGCTTCCTTCAAACACGAGAGTACCCACTGGGCATCGTGACAAAGATAAGAAAACTCTAAGGAGACTCTAGGAATTTCTTCCTGAACGAGGATGTGCTATACAAAAGAAACTTCGACATGGTCCCGCTCAAATGCGACATGCATAAGAAGCGTAACAATCATCCATGAAGTACATGAAGGATCCTTTGAACCCATTCAAATGGGCATGCAATGTCTAGAAAATCTTGAGAGCAGGATACTATTGGATAACAATGGAATCTGATTGCTGTAAACACGCCAAAAGATGTCACAAATGCCGATCTACGCAGATAAGATCCATGCCCGACTCTACTCAACGCTCTCTCCTCTCCTGGCCTTCTCCATGTGGGGCATCGATATGATTGGGATGATTGAACCAAAAGCGTCCAACGGATATCGCTTCATTCTAGTGGCTATTGATTACTTCACCAAATGGGTCAGCAAGATCTTACGCCAACGCGATAAGTGGTTGTGAGGTTCATCAAGAACAACCTCATTTGCCAATATGGAATTCCAAGCAAGATCATTACAGACAATGGATCAAATTTGAACAACAAAATGATGAAAGAACTGTGTGAGGAATTCAAGATCGAACATCATAACTCATCTCCTTACCGGCCAAAGATGAACGACGCTGTTGAAGCTGCCAATAAAAACATCAAGAAGATCGTCCAGAAGATGGTCATCACCTACAAAGACCGGCACGAAATGCTTCCGCTTGCTCTCGCATGGTATCGTATCAATACGCACTTCAACAGGGCAACTCTTTTTCTCTAGTATACGGCATGGAAGGTTCCCCGAAGTTGAGATCCCATCAATGAGAGTTCTCATGGAAACCAAGCTATCGAGGTCGAATGGTGTCAAAGCGATACGACCACCAAACTTAATCGAAGAAAAGCGCTGACCCCCTCGTGTCATGGACAATTGTATCAAAGAAGAATGAAGAAAGCTTCGACAAAAGGTCCGACCTCGGAATTCCGAGAAGGCGACCTTGTGCTTAAAAAGATTCTGCCTTTTCAACCGATTCTAGGGCAAATGGATCCCAACTACGAAGGCCCATACATCGTCAAAAGAAGCTTTTCAAGGGTGCTATGACTCACAACCATGGACGGTGATGAACTCCCGCATCCTGTGAACGCTGATCCAGTCAAGAAATACTTTGTCTAAAAAAAATAAAAAAACAAAAGAACAGCTCGGTAAGTCGAAAACCCGAAAAGGGCGGCTTAGGCAAAAATGAGCGTCTCGGTGGATTAAAAACCTGGAAAGGCGATCCAGGAAAAAATTAGAGACAATAAACAGAAATTATCCTGATAGATTGAAAACCTGAAAAGGCAATCTAGGCAAAAACAAGGATACAGAAAAAAAAATGACAAAGTAACTGCACCAGTTCATACTCCGTCATTCTGAAGAATCTTCCATCAACGGATCTTCAATCAACTTTTCTGGAGCGACAAGCACAGTTGGGGTTCAAAGTTGTTAGGGATAATAGCAGTTATTTGTTTTCAATGTAGCCTTTTCCCAATAAGTTATCATTTCCAACTTTTGTAAATAGTTCATGGAATCACGCATTTGGCTGATTACCATTCTATCAATAAATTTGAGCCTTTTGCTTTTTGTTTGCAATTCCTACTTTATTCTGTTTTGCAAAATAACGCTTTTATTATGAAAATCACTTTTTGAAACTAAAATGTTTTTAAACGAATTTTTACTTCAAAATTTTGAAACAAAAAAAGCAAAAATGTTCCTTTGAACTATAGACATAAGAAAGAACTTCAACAGTTTTCTCCATAAGTATTTCAATCTTTGAAGGATAGAACAACTGCTACAGAAGTCTTCTCCTCAGCAAAAATCATCAAAGGACGGTATTCTTATCCCAAAAAGAACTCCCAACCAAGTTTCAATGAACCGCCTTTTCCCGTAAAGAAAAGGTATGAACTCAAATTCTTCATCGCGAACGCCTCACTCATTGCTGCAATTTTCACTGAATATTTGTTCGAACTGTGACGTGGTCCTTTTCCCAAATATCTCTTTAGTGTCTTTGTCAAAGTATTGTTAGCACGCATATACAAGTTCTGGAAACACTCTTGCACTGAATCCGATCTCCACTTGAACAGGTATGAACATGAACTTGGATATTGAGATTCTTTGAATTTAAATGCAAAAACTCTTGGTCAATCTCTTTCTGCACTCATCACGATCATAAGCCCTCAAAAAATCAAAGAATCATCAATCATACATCATTTAATTTAGAAAAGTCAGTTCTAGGGTTCTTCGTGGTTCCCAAAAATTTAAGCATGCTAGGTCAAAGATAGATGCAATTAACATCTGCCATCGTGTTCGTTGTTCAAAATCGAGCAACTTTCATTTTTATTTCATTGAATTTCATTGAGAAATGAAGATTTTAGCATGGATTGTTGAAACTGAAAATCAAAACGAAGAACATAGCTTGCGCGCGTGTTCTTGAGTTTTTTTTAAATTCAAATATTCCAATATCTTGTTTACACGTGTTCGATTCATAAACACCAAGGCTGCTTGTCCTGTGGTTGCTAGTTCTCGCCTTAAGGTTTTAAGTAGTTATCCTTGGTCATGAGTTCAATCCTCCTCAAGACCATTCTTTTTTCAAACTTTTCCATATTTTCATGTTTTTTTACAAAACTTTCACACCCCAATTTTTGACCTAATATACCACAATTTTTGACCTAATATACCACCTTACATTTTTCTCGACGATCATGGGCCTCCTCACGTGTGTAAGTCCCATAAATTCTTTTGTGTACATATTCTTCTTGTACATATCCAATTTTTCCAAACATATAAATTTTCATCCGACATAATACGATATTTTTTATACTCAAGAATGTATAAACTTCGATCGTTTGTTTTCATTTCACTTGTGTATACTCAAACCAACATTGTTTATGTACATACACATTTTTCTTGTACATATCAAATTCTTTTCATAAACTTTTATCTGTATATAACACAAATACTTTTTTTGTAAATACTCAAACACAGATAAACTTTAATCTTTCGCTCTGCTTTCATCCGACACTCAACCGAATACCATTGATATTGAAAGGAGCATTATTCCCTGTGAAACTGCTTTCAAATCAATGGGCCTCCCTTATGGTGTAATTCCCAACCCTCCTATGTACATCCATCTTTCTATGTACATAAATACTCATTCGTGTACATACTCATTTCCTTGTACACAGTTCAAACTTGTAAATAATCGTTACGCTTCAAACGCCGTTCACGACACTTGTTTATATTTCATAAACTCTTGTAAATAAACATCATGCATTGTTTATATTTCCTTCATAAACTCCCTGTGAATACATATCACACACACACACACTTGTTTATACAACTGTCTAGTTATAACATAACAATTAGACTAATCAATAGGTTCCCCACAATAGCCTTCGCTTGGGCTTTATACAAGATAATTCATCACCAGCATGAGTTTAGCCTCCTATTGGCTTATACAAGATAACTCTCCCACAGAGTTAGCTTCCTTAGGCTTCATATAAGAAAACTATTCATCTCGAGTTTAGCCTCCGCTTAGGCTTCATATAAGAAAACACTCGCTGAGTCGCCTCCTCTTGGGCTTCGCTCAAAAGAACTCCTCATTGAGTTTAGCCTTCTCGGCATCATACAATGAAAGAGATAGGAAACTTAACAGCCTCCTATTGGGCTTCCAATACAAAGAATCACCAAGCTAGGATTAACCCGAAAGTATAATTTCCCGTGAAATTGCTTTCTTTTCCAAAAGGATGGTTTCCTGAAACCTTTTAACACAAAGCCAGCCATACCCTATAGCTTCCTCTTGAGCTTCAGACAAGGACCTCGATGACCTCGATGACCCTCGGAATGCCTCCTCATAATACAAGGACCATGGGCTTTAAAAGCATCCCTTTAATTCAATCAATTTCTCCTTGAGATTTAGACATCTATCATCTCTATGGAAGAAGTATCTCATCTATTACATCGCATACAATCAAAAATTTTCAAACTCTTTTCAAACAAAACATCTCTTAATTGTAAGTGGTAACGCTTTGTACACTCAAGCAAAACACCCAATGCTTACAGTTAAAAGATTCAATCACCTTTTTTTCAAACATCTTTCTTAAACATGTAAGTGGTAACGCTTGTATACTCAAGCAAAACACCTATAACTTACGATGAAAGATTTTTAATCAAACTTTCAAAAATGTATGTGATGAAATAGATTAGATACATTTTTCATTAAGACTACATTTTTCTGTCTCACTAACATCCCGCTTTTTTTCCACTAGCATAAGTGGAACTACGATTGCTCTGACTTTCTCAACATCCTTTTGAGAATACGTAGGCACAAGGTCTCATCCTTGCCGAGCAAATTTCTTTCTCACTCAGACCAAATAAACCATAGATCCCTTTAGATCCGAGCTACAAATGCTCTTATTCCTACTAGGGGATATGTATGCAGAAGATCCATAGATCTTTGCGAGCACAATAATAACAAAACCTAGAATCCCACATAATCTATCATTCTTAAAATCCCAAAGGAGAAACTTTCCCAATCATAGAAATAGCAATTAAAACACACAAACATATCAAACGTATTCATATATAAAGCTATATATAACTATATATATTTAGGGTGCTCCATCTATTCCCTTTATATAACAATCCCCCTTACTCAGATCTCCCTAATGCGCTATGCCTAGTTTGCGCTTAGTCGTTACGCATATCAATATCAATTGAGGGTATATGCCTTTCCCTTTTCATAATCATTAAATCATCTTTCTTGTGTTGAAAATAATAAAGCTTGATGCTCATGCATCTTTATAAACAAATCAAAAGAGTAAATCATTTTGAGCCGAGAATCAATTCACGCTCAAATCCTCTAGCGCCACCTTTAACGCGAACAACCGCTCTTTCGGTTTTAGTCTATCGGATACCTTTTGCCAAAGCCGCCTGCTCAGTGTTTTCACTTCCCGGTGTACATGTTTTTCATATATCTTATCGCTTGCCTCGAACCTCTTTGGTTCGTCAAGATGCCTTATTTTTGCCTAGGCCACCGACCTAGCGGGTCTCGTTTATGCGTAGTATTTTTGACTTTGTCCGCTGTCATGTGGTGGGAAGTCTTCATCATCCATGGTGCTAAGTATCATAGCTCGCCTCGAAAATACTGCTTTGCCTACAAACGGTCCCTCGATGGGAGTCCATTTGCCCCGGATCACCTTTGGAAGAATGATGCGCTTGATACTAGATCACCGACTTGGTAGACTCGTGCTTGACTTTCTTGCTGAATGCTCTGATCATTCGCTTTGGATAGATCTGTCCATGGAAGATGGACGCGAGTCGTTTCTCATCAATCAGGTTGATCTGGTCGAGGCGAGTCTGGATCCATTCGTCTTCGCCTAGATCTGCGTCCTGGAGGACTCTGGTTGAGGGTATCTGAACCTTAATGGGTAGGACTGATTCCATACCATATACAAGAGAGAAAGGTTGCGTAGAGGTTCGTGATCAGAAAGCGATAACCATGAAGAGAAAATGGTAACATCCCATGCCAATCCTTGTAAGTCACTGTCATCTTCTGTATAATATTTTTAATGTTCTTGTTAGCGGCTTCCACTGTGCCATTCATCTTAGGCCGATACAGAGAAGAGGTGTGATGTGTGATCTTGAACTGCGTGCAGAGTTCGGTGATCATCTTGTTGTTGAGATTAGAACCGTTATCTGTGATAACCCTTTCGGGAGTGCCATACCGACAAATAAGATTATGCTTGATGAATCGAGCCACAACATTCTTGGTAACAGATGCGAACGAGGCTGCTTCTACCCACTTGGTAAAGTAATCAATTGCCACAAGGATGAAACGATGTCCGTTGGAAGCAGTGGGCTTAATTTCTCCGATCATGTTAATGCCCCACATTGCAAAGGGCCACGGAGCGGTAAGAACATTCAATGGTACTGGAGGGACGTGCACTTTATCTGCATATATCTGGCACTTGTGACAAGATCGAGCATAGTGGTGACAATCAGCTTCCATGGTGGACCAATAGTAACCTGTTCTCAGAATCTTCTTAGCCATAGTATATCCACTGGAGTGGGTACCAAATGCGCCTTCGTGTAACTCTTCCATTCCGCTGTTTTCCGGTCTACACAGCGGAGTAAGCACAAGTCGTGGTTGCGCTTGTATAGGACGCAATTGCTGAGAAAGAATTTGGATGCGAATCTCCTCAAGAACTTCTTATCGTTGACAGATGCCCCTGCGGGATATTCCTGAGTCTCAAGATACCTCTTCACATCGTAGAACCAAGGTTTTTCTTCTGTATCAAGCTCATAACAGTGTGCCGGTTCGTCAAACTTTTCAATGATGATCTGGGGAGCCTCGTTGTCCCATCTGACCTTGAACATAGACGACATAGTAGCCAATGCGTCTGCCAACTGATTCTCTTCTCGTGGAATGTGATTGAAAGTGATCTCTTCGAAGTAGGGAATCAAACTCAGAACATGCTCTCGATATGGAATGAGATTCGGATGCTTCATATCCCACTCGCCTTTAATCTGACTGATCACCAAAGCTGAGTCTCCATACACTTGCAAGAACTTGATTCTTAAGTCAATAGCAGCTTTGATACCCATGATGCACGCTTCGTACTCGGCCATGTTGTTCGTACAACTGAAGCAAAGTCTGGCGGTAAAGGCGTGCGTCCGCCTGCAGCATACAGGAGATGTAATGATGGCGCCAATGCCATTGCCAAGTGCATTTTAGGCTCCATCAAAGACCATGGTCCATCGGGATCCTTGTTCAGGTCCTTCGTCTGGTCCTGGTTCTTCGTAATTAGTAACTAGCAAGACATCTTCGTCTGGAAACTCGAACTGCATAGACTGATAGTCATCTATGGCTTGATGAGCCAAATGATCGGCTACTACACTTCCTTTGATCGCTTTCTGAGAAGTATACTGAATGTCATATTTGGTCAAGATCATTTGCCATCTTGCTATTTTTCCGGAGAGAGCTGGCTTCTCAAATATGTATTTTATCGGATCCATCTTGGAGATCAACAAGGTAGTGTGAGTCAACATATACTGTCTTAGTCGGCGAGCAGCCCAAGCCAAAGCGCTGCAAGTTTTCTAGCCGAGTATCTTGTTTCACAATCGGTAAAGTTTTGCTAAGGTAGTATATTGCATACTCTTTTCACCACCTCGCATGTTGCCCCAACACACCCCATTGAGTTCTCTCACCGGAAGTACATGATAAGAGGTCTTCCTTCAGCAAGCGGCATCGTGATAGAGGATTCCGGTACTCCTTGATTTTGTCAAACACGATCTGGCAATCGTCGTTCCATTCCACTACTTGATCTTTCTTCAGTAACTTGAAGATTGGCTCACAAGTAGCAGTTAAATGTGCAATGAATCTGGCAATGTAATTCAAACGTCCCAAGAAACCTATGACTTCCTTCTCGTTGCGGGGAGTTGGCATCTCTTGAATAGCTTTGACCTTGGATGGGTCAACTTCAATACCCTTACCACTGACAACAAACCCTAGGAGTTTACCGGATCTGACTCAAAAGGTGCACTTGTTAGGATTGAGTCTCAGTCTGTACTTCTTCAACCTATCAAACAGTTTCCGCAAATGATCGAGATGCTCTTCTTCAGTCTATGATCGAGCTATCATGTCGCCGAGACCTCTATCTCGTGATGGATCATGTCATGAAAAGTGCCACCATGGCACGCTATATGTGGCGCCTGCTTCTTCGTCCGAACGCATAACTTTATAGCGTAAAGTGCCCCACCGTAACAGTAATAGTCTTCTATGTCTTCGGAGCCATTTTGATCTGATTGTAACCCGAGAAACCATCCGTGAAGGAGAAAACTTTGTGCTGAGCGGTGTTGTCAACTAGAACATCAATATGAGGAAGTGGAAAATCGTCTTTCGGACTTGCTTTGTTCAGATCTCTGTAATCCACACACAGCACTTTACCATCCTTCTTAGGTACGGGCACCACGCTTATGCACCCACCGTGGTAAGAAGTAACGGCTAGGAACCGACATTGAACCGCTTCATAACTTCGGCTTTGATCTTCTCTCATCTCAGACGCATGCGACGAACCTTCTGCTTTTCACCGAGAAAACCTCTTCGTTGGTAATCGTGTACCACAATATCAATGTCTAGACTGCATGTCTTCGTATGACCAAGCAAAACTCGATGTAGTGTCGTAGCATCGAACCAATCTTTCTTTGACACTGTTCTCAAGACCCGCTCCTATCTTGATCTCTTTTCTCGCCGCACCCATATTCACAACCTCAATCGCCTCGTGGTCAGATAATCTCTTCTTGTCGTAGCAACACAAGTTCTCCTGCACTTCACAATCTTCCCTCACTTTGTCTCGACGGATTATGATTTATCAGTAGTTGCTATTATCAACGATTCGGAGTGATTCTCGCAGTACCACGGGTGTGTGTAAGAACCACATAGCTTTTTAAGGGATAAAAGTAAAAGAAAGAAACAATATAAAAGTCCAACGATTTTATTGAATGAAAATATGTAAATGACAGATAATAACCTCTACAACGAACCATGATTCTGGAAGGCACTAGGCTTTAAAGTTCATTGTTCAAAGCAAAACGAAAAGCAAAACAAAAGCAATTACTCTTGTATAAAGGAGATTGGTATAACGCTCGCCTTCCAATTGCTGAGTCCGTTGTCGGAGTTCGAAGATCCACTTGCGATTGGAAGTCGTTGTCGTTGTCTTTAGCAAGGACTCTATTCTGATGATGGAAAGAAGTTGGCCGCACGTCATGACGTATCATCTCTCTCGAACCCTTGATGGTGAAGCCTAAACCAGTCTTGTCAGATTTGAAAGGAAGATCAGGGAGCTGACCCCAAATAGCACTACCTCCTTCTTCAATTGCGGCTTGAGCATCTTTCAGGGAAGCCATCCTAGGCGGAGCCGGTGTAACTTCAGGAGTGACAGGAGAGTCAACAGGCATGACTCTGGGGATTGTTTCGAAAGCTTGACAGGGAGTCTCAAAGAATTTACCTTCCATCTCGAGGTATCGAACGACTGCAGATGACTGACCATGTATTCCTCTTCACCACATACTGTAACAACCTTCCCCTTCACCGGGTACTTCAGCTTCTGATGCAAGGTAGAGGTAACAACGCCTGCCCCATGTATCTAAGGGCGCCCAAGTAGGCAAGAGTAGGTTGGACGGATGTACATGACAAAGAAAGTAGAGTCAAAGGTCTAGGAACCGACTTTGACTGGTAGAATGAGCTCTCCAAGTATTGTTCGCTTAGAACCATCAAAAGCTCTTACAATAATGTCGCTGGGTTTCAGAACCAATCCTTCAACATCGAGTCGATCAAAAGCACTCTTTGGCAAGATATTCAGAGCAGAACCGGTATCCACCAAAACATGAGATAGTGTAATGCCCTTGCATTCAACATAGACGTGAAGGCTTTGTTGTGTTTCCTTTCGGCAGAAGTCAAATCAGCATCAGAGAAACCTAGACCGTTGTTGGCAGCCAGGCTAGCAATACAAACTTCAAATTAATCAGTAGTACTGTCTTGCGGTATATGAGCATTCTTCAGAAACTTCACTAAGGTTTTAGCATGAGCCTCAGAGCACAAGAGCAGAGCAAGCATGGAGATCTTGGACGGAGTCTGTCCTAACTGTTCCACAATATTGTAGTCACTCTTCTTGATGATCTTCAGAATTTCCTCCATTTCTTGTTTGGAGGCATCTTCAATAACTTCCTTTGGTACTTCGTCTGAGCAGGATGAGTCACTGGTTCTTTCCTCTAGCTTGGGGAATGGGTTGAATAGCTGGAATGCGAGCTGGAGTCGCAGTGTCTTTTGGAGGAGATATCTCTAGAGAAAACACTCTTCCGGTTCTGGTTACCTTACTTGATCCGGTGATGTTGTCAATGTCAGGGATGGTAGCTTCAATAATAAGGTCCTCAATGGTCAGAGGGTCTTGCTTGACGCCATGATAGTAAACATCAGCTCCATAATTCTAGGGGATAGCCTTGTCAGAGGAATATGGAACTGGTCTGGGAGAGGTAATAATGAGAGGTGCCACTCTAGGCACAGGATCAGCAGAGGAAATCCTTATCGTGTTAACATCAACATAGTCTTCTGGGAAATTGTCTCCCCATCTGGTCGCTTTCACATCTTCGATAGGAATTTTGTAGCTTTCAGGAACAGTATACTTCACCATGTAATCAAATCTTCCACTTGGCTGCCCCAAGGTATTCCATGCAGACAGTTCAGCTTCGTCCACATCTTCGATCTTTAGCTTAGACATATCTTCACACTTCGACAGTGGTTTCGGGAATAGCACTTCACGGCTATCCATCATGGACTGAACACGTCTTCTCAACCAAGCAGAACCATCAGGTGCAGATGGGCACCAACGACAATTCTCCGGGCATCCTGGATTGACATCGGCTTGCAGCAAGTTCTTCTTAACAGTCATCAGAGGAATAGTCAAGTCATCTATGTTGAAAACATAAGCATCTTTGTCAACAGCATTGGAGCTTTTTCCATGGTCAGGCATAGGCGCGTTAATCACATTCGGAGTCTCTACAGCAGGATCAAACTCAATCTCTTTAGCTTCGATCATGTCTTGGATCTTGTTCTTCAGAGCCCAACAATCATCAGTACTATGCCCTGGGCAGTTGGAGTGGTAAGCACACTTAGCATTAGGATTGTATTTTGGAGAGGAAGTATTGACGCTCGAGGAGGATCCTCAAGGCACCGTACCGCTTTCAACATGTGTTGCAAGGCTTTGACAATGGCATGTTGATCTCGTGAACTGCTTCGTGGCTGCTCGTTACGCTGTGTTGTTTCACCGAGGTAGTGCTAATGTAGGATTGGAGATCACAACTCCCCACAGATTGAGCACGGCCGGCTCGGCTTTTCCGACCATACACAAGATTAACTTCCTTCTTACCACAAAGATCTCTTCGTAGCATTTGAAGATGACTCTACATGAATCTTCCCGCCTTGATACCAAATATGCGTCATTAATATCAGCCGGTGAATCCGGTGAAGATTTTCCAATCGATGATTGAAGAATGGACCGATAAATCCCCATGAACATATCAACCAACTCCCTATTGGACAAGGGTGGTGAACCTGCTAGATCTCTCCATTTGAGCATACCTTTGAACTTCTCATCACGACCCATAGACATGCTCAGAAGTTGCATGGTGGGTGCCAATTCAAGATTGTCATCTTCAAGTTGCTTGAACTTGTCATCTTCATCAGAGTACTGATCTTTCTCATAGTTGTCTTCTTCTTTTTCAGGCTCACGCTGATCGTCTTCTTCAAGACCCTTGACACTTCTTTTGGTCTTGACACTCCCTTCTAAGAGCTCTATCCGGTTAACCACTTTAGGACCACCTTTGTAACGTCTACCCATGTTGAGAACACCAACGACCCTCTTCTTTCTGTTGATGAGCTTCAGATCTTTCGGCCTTGGACCAAGCTGGTGAACATCTCCTGAACCGAACATTCTCGAGCCTCAAGATCTTTGGATGATCGTTCGAGAGCCATTTCGCTAAAATAAATAGCGAGGAAAATGAAAACTCGATCTTCAATGTACCTGCAATGTTATGCTATGATATGCAATGTTTATGCGAATGCGATGCAATGTTTTCAAGGACCTCTAGGAATTTAAATTTGTTAAACAAGCATGAACAAACTTTATTAGTTTCATTTTATTCTTTTTTTTTCTTTTGAGTACAAGAAATAGTTCGGAAAAACAAAAGAAAACAAATCCTAAAGCTCTAAGACTCCCATGGGCGCTTCCTCTTGGTACCGAGGTAGGCGTTGATATTCCGCTCCTCGTGAAGTAGCTTGGTCAACTCTAGCACTTTCTTCTCGCTTGCATAGCACTGAGCTTCGAATATATCCCTTTCTTCCTTGAGCTGAATCCAGGATCTCTTCAAGTCTTCAAAATCAGTAGGCATGTCAAGATGGAGAATAGTATAGGGTACGTCACCTATAACAACAGGTGCCATAATTACTGGTAACACGGGCGTGTATGGCATCATGAGGTTTTGAGCTCGAGCTCGCACCCATTTGAGGTAAGGTTCCCAAGGAATGGAGTTTTGGTGCCCCAAAGTCTTGGTATCAGTCTTCTTTACCATGCCCCAAGCGTGTATGAACCTTCGTCGATAATTCTGGAGATCATGGTTGTAGTTGAACACAATATCTTGGAGAAGCATATCATGAGGACCATCTCTTTGAGCATAACCAAACTGACATAGAGCTAGAGAAGGGTTACAAGTGATACCTCCCCTTATGCCTAGGAGTGGCACATTAGGGAATTCTCCACAACCCTCAATGAATGTGAATTCCTTTTGAGAGAAAAGACACCAACGGATATCTAAATGAGAAAGTGACATTAGTCTTTGAGACCACTTCAATCTTTGTTCGTTCTTCAAAACTGATGGAGGAAGGTGCGAAATAAACCACCTTGAAAGTAACGGTATACAACACATGAGAGTTCCTTGTCTCTTGATAGTACGAGTGTGGAGACAATGTAGGATGTCTCCAAGTAAGGTAGGCACAGGATTACGGGTAAGGAATATCTTGATGGCGTTCACATCTATAAATTGATCCGAGTTAGGAAATAGAACCAACCCATAGATTAGCAAAGCCAAGATGTCTTCGAATGCTTGGAAACTCATAGCTTTGAGGAATTCTTGGGCTTTCTTGATCAGGAACTTGGAAAGTAAACCCTTAACTCCACTTCTGGTTTCCCAATTGGCTTCAATGTCTGAGCGCTTTAGGTGTATTGCAGATGCGATGTCTTCATACTTAGGAACCTTTTCTAAACCGGTGAATGGCATTTGATCAAGAATAGGTATCCCAAGTAGCTTAGAGAACTCTTCCAAGGTAGGAACCAACTGATAATCTGGGAATGTAAAACAATGGTGTTTCGGATCAAAGAACTGGAATAGGACATGCATCATATCTTCTTCAAAACCGGAGGTAGCCAAGTCAAGCAGATAACCATGTCTTTTGACGAACTGAGCATGATCAGGAATTTCTAAAACCAATTCTTTGAGCTGAGAAGGAATACCCATGAAGTTGATTCGGATAGTCTTTCAAGAAGCCATAACCCCCTACAAAACAGAACAGAGATAAATCCCTAGGTCCTTGAAATAGTTAGAGATGATATGCAATGCAAATGATGTCATGATGTCATGTTTAGCACACACAAACAAATCACACAATGAGCCTAGGTTTAAGGCTTGCATGAGGTATAGGTGTTTACCCCACCAAAAGTTTGAGTTGGTTCATCCTGTCCTATAATAGTAACCGGGTTCTAGGAATCTCATATCATTGATCTTTCTCGTAGGCATTTATTTCAATACGACTACCAAGTGGTCGACCGAAAATATCCCAAAACTTTGATCTTAATGAGCGTAGCATCGAGTATCAGCCAACCCCGGTCTACACCAAAGCCGGCCATCTCACTACCTTCTAATGGCCAAGATGGGTCAATTAAGGTTCTAAAAGTTTAGTTAGCGCTTGATGACACCACGCAGAAGCCAAATAATATCCTCAACTTGGAAATGAAGAGTATCAGGACATCCAAAGTGTCACGCTGTAACACGGTGAACTGACTTTGTAGGATTTTTGTATCGCAAATATGCGGATAGCAAGAGTCGCCACCGACTTTTATTTTTATCCAATTAAGGGAAGGTAAAAGTACAGTAAAAGACCTTCGTTAGATTCGAGTTGGGAGAATGGTTATGAAAAGGGAAGGTATTAGCACCCCTTTTCATCCGTAGTTATCTACGGGCTCTTAGTTGCTCTAGATCACCTTTTAAAATTGCTTTCTATGTGTTTGACAAAAAAATGTTTTGAAAAAGGCATTTCGCTTTGACTTTGTAATGACTCATGTAGGAGTGTATACAAAGTGTTCGAAATGTTTCGTTTTGAAAAGAGTTTGAACTTTGAAAAAGTGTGAGGTGTGAAAAGCATTTGGTTTAGAGCAAGCAACTAAAAGACTTATTACCCACTCGTAATTGGTCGTTGCACTTTACGCTCCTTTAGAATAGCGCTAGCCATACCATTAATTAGTAGGTAGCTCCATTCGCTGGATGTAAGGGACATTCGAAGGGACATCGGATGGTCATAGAAGGCAATCTGTAGGAAGTATCCCAGCACATTCAAGGACTATCATCATTTTCGTAGGCGACAATCGAGGGTCAAGATCATGTATTCGAGGCGACATCGTGGGTCTTATGATCTTTGTATCGAAGGACTATGATGATTTGTTTGGAAGACAACGGTGCTAGGATACCTCTACGCTCGAGGGACATGACCATTTTGAATTGTAAGGCAACGAGAGAATTACCCTAAGGTGCGTGTGTGAAAGAAGTGTGTTGATTTCAAGTATTTTATCTTGCAAATTAGTGGGCTATGTTCGTTATTATCTTGCCATACACGCCTAGTTACTAGCAATTTATAGGTGCAAATTAAATGCGAATGTAAAGCGGAATGGTAAATCCTACGCTATTACATGGCTTTGGGGCAGATACATAATTTAAAATGTGGAAAATAAAGTCCTAATTTAAACTATTACATCCCATAGACAGTTACATTATTGAAAACTAAAATGATAAAGAAAGAATCGTCTGAATCGGATCAACCTGTAAAGGAATGAGAAATCGGAAAATACGATATGAATCGAACAAGAGAAAAAATGTTAGAAAAATGCAATTTTTAAAATAAGAAAAATATGCCATGCTGGAAAAATATAAATATGTTAAAATAAATTTTTGGGATTTTTTGGATGCAATTTAGTAATTAAAAATGAATTAAAAGTGATTAAAATGCAAAAATATGAATAAAAATAAATATGCATGCAAAATTGTATTTTTTAATTTTATAAATTAAATAAGTATTTTCTGAAAATAATGCAAAAAGAAAATTAATTTTTGATGATTTTTAAATGCAGAAATAAAATTATGAAAAGAAATTAAAATAACATGCAAATATTAAATAATAAGAAAAATATGAAAAAATAAGAAAAAGTTTGAAGTTTGTAAAGAAAAGAAAGAACCGGTCCTGGGGAGATTCGAACTTGTGACCTTTGAGAGTATCTTTGCAAACCAACGCCTTTACCACTGGGACAGCGTGCCTTTGGTGTTTGAAAAACTAAAATCAATTGAATATAAGTGTACACGCGTCAGGGATGTTTGAAAATCAAAGTCAGCACGCGTGGACCCCATTGTTTATGAATGAGCGAATCATAACACTCCGTTGTGCCACGCCAACCATGCCGGAGTCAGATCGAGTCAACGACGCCGGAGCCCTAGCTCCGGTCGTCTTCTCCGATCAAACAAAATTTGAAACCTGCAGTAAAATACAACGATTAAATGGAAAAGGAAGACCCTACCCCTAAATCGGACCCACGAATCCATTGGTGGCCTTAGTTTCGAAAGTTCTGACAGCCGGTTCGATCGAAGCGTCACAAAACCCTAACTATGGCATATCATGATTTTTACGGCAAGCTTTTGAAACGATTGCCCGATCGCCTTATAGAACCTCATGAACACAACAAAAGCATTAGAAACAATGGAAACACGCAGAATAGTAAATGCAATTTCAAGAAAATTCAAATATGTATGAATGTGTATGCACGATTTGGCTTGCTTTGATCAATAATAATGATGCATTCTTACTCAAGCTTACCCCCGAACGCGATGGAGAGGCTTGAAATGGTTGAGATAAGAATTCTAATTTTTCAAGTTTTGAGAAAAATTTGCAATAATAAGGGTTTGGCTTGAGCTAGGGTTTCGTCTTTGTGGCTGGCTATGATGCTTGGTATTTATAGAGAAAATTTGGATGGCAAAGGGAGTGAAAAAAGATTTGATTTGGAGCATTCAATTTTTTCAAATAAAATCAATTTTTAGAGAAAATTTGATTTTTTCTTCAATGCATGATCATGCACGAATTTGGCAAGAGTCTTGGGCTATCTTGGACTTCAAGGAAGATATAAAATCACCTTTTGAAAAATATATCATTTTCATATTTTATATAATTTAATTTTGAATTAAATGTTCTAAAATTCAAAAATAAATTAATAAAATAGAAAATTGCCATGGCCAAGCATTTATGGGTCAAGAATAATGTCATAAACAAGTTTGGATCAAAAGATTATAGGCCCATTTGGAAAATTTTGCATTTTGACCAAAATGTCCTTTTGTGCAATTGTCCAAAATTGGCCAACTTCTGAATAGTGTATCTTGCTCAATTTTCCACATTTTTGAGTGTTCTTGGACTTTTTGGAAATCTCTAAGAGTCCTCTAACCAACCTTTTTGGTCTCATCTCAATTGGAGTTTCCATGCTCAATATATCTTCAAAACAAAAAGTTGACTTTTTGTTGACTTTGAAAATGACCTGTAATGTTTTGAGCTATACCTCTCAAATGAAGCATTTTTGGACATTCTTGTGAGACATGAAGTTGTAGAGAATTGAATTTCCTTCAAAACAAGAGGTGGTGGAAAAATTTCTGAGAAAGTATGAGAAAGTTATGATCAGTCAAAGTTCAGTTGACTTTTCATCTAGAAACCCTAATTTAGAAAGTTTGCCTTTGAGCAAATCTTGAGTTTTCTTGATGAATCATGATCAACCCTTGATCAAATGATGAATGTAACTTCAAAATGAGGATGTTGACCAAAATTATGAAGTTTGACTGTATGTTGACCATAGTTGACTTTTTGTCCAATACAACTGATTTTCAACCATCTGAGCAATTGTCTGAGGAAACTTGATCGTGAAGCTTGAAACTTGACATGGAGAATCTTTGAAGCATATGAGGAGGCATGAAGACCATTGGAGATGTTGGAAGTCCATCTTGGCCCTGAGAGATACCAAACCCTAGTTTGGGTTGATTGTCTAGAGAGAGTTTGTCTGATCAACTCGAGGAACTGAGTATAGATGTATGAAATCTCTTGAGTAGATGGAGGGCAAATTTTGGGGTATGACGCCCTGCTCAATCTTCTTGTACCGAGGGTTAGATTGACACGCTTGTCTTCGTGACTGGAGGTAGAAGATGATTGAACACCGAGTACACCGAAAATTTGCGTCGCGGTTGGTCGATGATGCGGAATGGGCCATGATGCCATTTGGAGAAGCTGGGCATGAGTCGACATTAGACTAGATTATTGATAGGAGGATTGCCGAAAGTGAGCCGCACGCCAGGCTCAGACGCTTCGAAAGGAGAGGAGCATGGAGATGGGCTTAAGATGCCATCCGAGGAGTCGACGTTAGACTTCGTGTTCATTTTTGAATGAAGTTATTGGTTTGCATTGATTTTTAACCATATATGCAGATTCGAAAGTGAAGCACGTTGATAAGTAGCTCGAGATGGGCTTAAGATGCCATCCAAGGCAATCGAGTCGACGCTAGACTCAGAGTCGCTGTTGATAATAAGGATCGAAATCTTCGTACGATTACTCCGAGGGAGGTAGTAGTTGGCAAAATGGGGATATCTTCCTCACAGCATCGGTGTTGATCCATTGTCGTTATCGAGGATAACCGAGGCGGTCTTTCTGATAGTTTTCCGCCGATTCGGGCTTAATCCTGACTAGTCGTTGGAGGACAACCAAGGCGGTCTTTAGATAGTTTTCCCGTCGATTCGGGCTTAATCCTGGACCATCATCGGAGGACAACCAAAGGCGGTCTTTCGATAGTTTTCCGCCGATTCGGGCTTAATCTCGACCTGCTTATGCTGGAAGGATCACACTGCTTTTGAGAAAACAAGAGGAACTTTGATAGAATATTGGTTAGTTTCATGCAAAGTATGATGCATGACAATGTATATGAATGACATATGCATGAATTATGACTTTATGAGTAATGTATGAATGATAGATGTCGTGGTAATTCAAAACATATCCATCTTGAAGAAGATGCGGATATTCTGCTTGAGGATTTCTGACTTCTGCTTGGGGAATTGAGTAGGTGAGAACCCCGCTTTTGGAGGAGAAGAAAGATATCCTGGATTCCTCCGATGCACTATCTGACCAAGTCTTGGGCCTAGATATTGTTGAGGAAGGTAGAGATTTGAGAGGCTCGTTGTTGGAGATCTCATATATAGACCCTGCTGAGGAGAATCTGGGAGGCGATCCATTGGGGACCTTGTATGTAGATCCTGCTGAGGAAATTTAGGAGGCGCTCTACTGGGGATTATGGGTGTAGATCTCGCTGGAGAGCATTTGATAGTTGCCGGAGACCAAGTTGGAAGAGTCGAGCCCGCTTGTAATCTCGGGCCGGGATGAAGATGTAGTTTTTCCGATGCACTATCCGACCAAGTTTCGTCCGGATACTGCTGGGAAAAAGGGAAAGGATCGAGAGATACCACTGGGATAAATACCTTGACTAGTGAAGTGTTACCGCTGAGACCGATGTAATCGCTGTGAGTGGAATCACCGCTGATTAATACATACTCCGCTGGAGGGAGATTTAGGTAACACCTTTTGGGGATCATGCTCTGGGGGAATGTTTTGGTGACTTTCGTCCGTCGCCCAATTCCCGAGCTCGTAGTTAGCACTTTGTATGTTCACTTTTCGATGTTTGCGATTAGATTTTATTGTCAAATGCATATAATCATTCAAAGCAAACGTTGGACTTTATGCAAACAACAATATTGTAAAGAGGAAGATATTGCATTTATTTGAAATGTATGATGGCCAAGTAGTTTGTACACAAGAAAGGTAAAAAGCCATGCGGAAACAATCTCGTTAAGTTCCAACTATGCTAGTACTCATATATTTCAACTATCTCATCTCCTTGCTGTCAGTAGAAAGTGAGTAGACTGATCTTCGCCATTTGAATCTTGAATATTGATAGTAGTCTGGAAGCAGGTGATCCGAAGAGACATAGTCGACGCTTAAATTCCTAACTTTGCCTAGACCACCCTTTCGGTTTTCACCTACCGATACCTTTTTGCCCAAGCCTTTTCGTGTTTTCGACTTGCCGGATGTACATGTTTTGTATATATCCTTAACTTTGCCCGAACCTTTGGTTCGCCAGATGCCCTTATTTTTCCTAGGCTACCGACCTAGCGGGTCTCTTTTATGCGTAGTATTTTTGACTATGTCTCATGCTCACTGGTGTGGAAGTCTTCACCATCCATGGTGCTAAGTATCATAGTCCACCGAAAATACTGCCTTGACTACAAATGGTCCCTCATAAATGGGAGTCCATTTTCCCCGATCACCTTGTGGAAGAATGATGCGCTGATACTAGATCACCGACTTGGTAGACTCGGTGCTTGACCTTCTTGTTAAATGCTCGATCATTCGCTTCGATAAATCTATCCATGGCGATGGACGCGAGTCGCTTCTCATCAATCAAGTTAATCTGTCCAAAGTAGTCTCGACCCAATCATCTTCGCCTAACTCTGCCTCCTGGAGGACTCTGGTTGAAGGTATCTAAACCTCAATGGGTAAGACGACTTCCATACCGTATACGAGAGAGAAGGGAGTTGCCCCTGTGGATGTCCATGCTGTAGTGCGATAACCATGAAGAGCAAATGGTAACATCTCATGCCAATCCTTGTAAGTCACAGTCATCTTCTGTATAATCTTCTTAATGTTTTTGTTGGCGGCTTCCATCGCGCATTCATTTTAGGCCGAGATGGAGAAGAATTGTGATGCTTGATCTTGAACTGCGTGCAGAGTTCGGTGATCATCTTGTTGTTGAGATTGGAACCGTTATCTGTGATAATCCTTTCAGGAGTGCCATACCGACAGATAAGATTATGCTTGATGAATCGAGCCACAACATTCTTGGTAACAGATGCAAACGAGGCTACTTCTACCCACTTGGTAAAGTAATCGATTGCCACAAGGATGAAACGATGTCCATTGGAAGCTGTGGGCTTAATCTCTCCAATCATGTCAATGCCCCACATTGCAAAAGGCCAAGGAGAAGTTAAAACATTCAGAGGTATTGAGGTACGTGTACTTTGTCGGCATAACCGCACTTGTGACAATATCGAGCATAGCGGTGACAATCGCTTCCATGGTGGACCAATAGTAACCGTTCTCAAAATCTTCTTAGCTGTGGTGTGTCCACTAGAGTGGGTACCAAATGCGCTTCGTAACTCTTCCATGATACGCATTGTGTTTTCTGTCTACATGGAGTAAACACAAGTCGTGGTTATGCTTTGTATAAGATGTCGTTGCTAAGGAAGAATTTGGATGAGAATCTCTCATGAACTTCTTTATCATTAATGATGCCTTTGCGGGATATTCCGAGTTTCAAGATACCTCTTCACGTCATAGTACCAAGGTTTCTCTTCCGTGATCAAGCTCATAACAATACGCGGTTCGTCGAACTTCTCAATGATGATCCGGGAGCCTCGTTGTCCCATCCGACCTTGAACATAGATGACATAGTAGCTAATGCGCTCACCAACCGATTCTTCTCGTGGAATATGATTGAAAGTAATCTCTTCAAGTAGGGATCAAACTCGTAACATGCTCGACACGGATGAGATTTGATGTTTCAGATCCCACTCGCCTTTAACCGATCGATCACTAAAGTCGAGTTCCATACACTTGTAAGAACTTGATTCTTAAGTCAATAGAAGCATTAAGACCCATGATGCACGCCTGCATCCGCCATGTTGTTAGTGCAATCGAAACATAATCTGGCGGTGAAAGGAGTATGTCCGCCTGTGGGAGATGTAATGATGGCGCCAATGCCATTGCCAAGTGAGTTTGAGGCTCCATCAAAGACCATGGTCCATCGGGATCCTTGTTCGTGTCCTTCGTCTGGCCTCGGTTCTTCACAATCGCGACTAGTAGAACATCTTCGTATGGAAATTGAATCGCATAGATCGATAGTCATCTACGGCTTGATGAGCCAAATGATCGGCTACTACACTTCCTTTGATCGCTTTCTGAGAAGTGTATGGATGTCATATTCGGTCAGGATCATTTGCCATCTTGCTATTCTTCCCGAGAGAGCTGGATTTTCAAATATGTATTTTATCGGATCCATCTTGAAATCAACAAGTAGTGTGAGTCAACATATACCGCCTTAGTCGGCGAGCAGCCCAAGCCAAAGCGCTGTAAGTTTTCTCAAGTCGTGAGTATCTTGTTTCACCGGTAAACTTTTGCTAAGGTAGTATATTGCATGCTCTTTTCGACTGCACTCGCCATGTTGCCCCAACACACACCCCATTGAATTCTCTAACACCGTTAAATACATAATAAGAGGTCTTCTTCGGTGTGGCATCGATAGGAGGATCAGAGGTACTCCTTGATCTTGTCAAAAGAGATCCGCAATCGCTGCTCCATTCCACTACTTGATCTTTCTTTAGTAACTTGAAGATTGGCTCACAAGTAGCGCTGTGTGCAATGAACTCGCAATGTAGTTTAGTCGGCCCAAGAAACATCTCGACTTCCTTCTGCAAGGGCGGCATCTTTGAATAGCTTTGACCTTGGCGGGTCAACCTCAATACCTTATTACCGACAACAAACCCTAAGAGTTTTCCGGATCCGACTCAAAGGTGCACTTGTTAGTTCAGCCTCAATCAGACTTCTTCAACCTCGTCAACGCCGCAAATGATCTAGATGTTCTTCTTCAGTCCGTGAGCGAGCTATCATGTCGCCGACGTAGACCCTATCTCGTGATGAATCATGTCATGAAACAATGTCACCATAGCACGCCGATAAGTGGCGCTCGTTCTTCAAACCCAAACGATAAACCTTGTAGCGAAAGTACCCCACCGTAACAAAAGTAGTCTTCTCCATGTCTTCGGAGCCATTTTGATCTGATTGTAACCGGAGAAACCATATGTTCTGCAGGAAAACTATATAAATGATCTTAGGGATTCGGAGGCTCATACGAAGGACGATGACCTCCAAGCTACCGGTTCAGCTACCCTGTTGGGAGCCTTATAGATGGAATAGATATCTCCTATTTAGTGTGTAGTTTAGAGGGAAGGAGAATGATCCCTTTCCTAAGGCCTCTTCTTATAGCATTGCCATCACTAATGATCATAATGATGCAACCACCATTTAATGCATGAAACCGTTACTTAATGATTCAGAACGTCCAGAAATCGACCCATAACAGCGTAACAGAGACCAATCCAACCCTCCTAGCCCGGATAGAGGTCCGGGTCATATCCCGGGGTTGACCCGGTCTCTTATCCGAATTCTGGGAACTATGTCGGATAAGCGTCTCATAGCCATAGTCCGAGATCCATCCCGGATGTCTACAAACCCTCCTCCGGTCTTATATCTCGGCTGGGAAATTTATGCATGATTATAAGCCCCCCGAGCATATGATTTCTAGACCTTGAAGTCTTATGCTCGATTTTAATAGAAACATAAACTTTGACCCAGGCCGGACCTCCAATACCAACCTGTGCTTTAGTGTGAATTTACACACAGTGGTTTACCATTCTTCGCTTTTTGAGGTTTTTAAATGTTACGGACGTCGCTGGAATCGACACTCCAGCGTAACGCTCGTTTTTAGCCCGGGCCGGATCCCAGGACGCATGGTCGGGATAAAAAATTGCTTTCGACCTCACATCTCGGCTCGAGCAAAGAAGATATATAGATGCACCAGCCCCGAGTATCTTGAGTCAAGGCTTTGGTGAAAATGTTTTGACGGAATCCAATTAAGGTCCTTCGCCTTACATGCCCGGTACAGACAGAGCTTTTAAGGTTGCTCGTGAACGATTTTATGTTATGCTACTACGCCAATCCTCTAGAGCCTATCCTCGTCGCTGAATCGATACTCCAGTTTAACCCAAGCATAACACTCGTTTTTAGTCCGAGCTGGGCTCAGAACTTTGTCGGGCTATTGGTAGTAAGACTTAGCTTAACTAGACCATCCCCCGAGTCGCATGATGTATCAAGCAGGCTATATTGGCTTTTCCAAGCACATAACAACTGTTCATGACACCACTTCAGTTTTTTACCGCTTTTACGCGTTAGATACAGAGCCCCCCTGCGGGCTGGCTGAATTTAGAGGTTCAACGCCACTAAGTTGATCCGAGTTAGGACCATAGCTCTGTGTGACGAATCCCGAGGTTTCAATGCCACTAAGAGTTAATCCGAGACTAATCGTGAGCTCTGGTAGCTCACCCGAGGCTTCAACGCCACTAGAGTCGATCCGAGATAAGACCAAGGTTCGTGACTTGTCGGAAATTATAGGTGTAACCGTCACTAGGAGTTGATCCGAGACGAAATCA
Source organism: Vicia sativa (assembly GCA_021764765.1). Lineage (NCBI taxonomy): Eukaryota > Viridiplantae > Streptophyta > Magnoliopsida > Fabales > Fabaceae > Vicia > Vicia sativa. Next base: position 82,749,181 of record CM038794.1, on the reverse strand, counting down.
TAGTCCAGGCGAGGGTGACCAGGAGGTTGTTCCGAGTAGGAACAGAGCCTTTGAAGGTTGTTCTGAGTAAGAACAAAGCCTTTAAGGTTCAGAACCTCCATAGGGATGATCCGAGATAGATTCAGAGCCCAACCGAGGTTGACTAGAGGGTTCAGAGCCTCTATAGGGATGATCCGAGACGGATTCAGAGCCCAACCGAGGTTGACTTGAAGGTTGTTCCGCGTAGGAACAGAGCCTTTCCGTGACTGAAAGACGATCCTTAGACCGAGCTTAGCAGTACGTCGCCAATGGGTTCAGAGCCTCAAGCGAGGTTGACCAAGGAGTATTCCTCATGGGAACAGAGCCTTTCCGTGACTGAAAGACGATCATAGACCAAGCTAGCAAAGACGTCGCTAATGGGTTCGTAGAGCCTCAAGCGAGGTTGACCAAGGAGTATTCTCATGGGAACAGAGCCTTCCGGACTCAAAGACGATCATAGACCGAGCTTAGCAAAGACGTCGCCAATGGGTTCGAGCCTCAAGCGAGGTTGACCAAGGAGTATTCCTCATGGGAATGAGCCTTTCCGGATCGAAAGACGATCATAGACCGAGCTTAGCAAGACGTCGCCACGGGTTCAGAGCCTCAAGCGAGGTTGACCAAGGAGTATTCCTCATGGGAATGTAGCCTTCCGTGATCGAAGACGCATATCATAGACCGAGCTAGCAAGACGTCGCCAATGGGTTCGTAGCCTCAAGCGAGGTTGACCAAGGAGTATTCTCATGGAACAGAGTTCCGTGATCGAAAGACATCATAGACCGAGCTTAGCAAAGACGCCGCCAATGGGTTCGTGAGCCTCAAGCGAGGTTGACCAAGGAGTATTCCTCATGGGAACAGAGCCTTCCTGATCGAAAGACGATCATAGACCGAGCTTAGCAGTACGTCGCCAAGCCTTTGATTCCCGCCATATCCGAGTCTTGAGGTGCGGAGCACTTTTATCCGTTACATCCTATTTAGTCTTTTACAAACTATATTTAATTTCCCAGATGCCTCTTCTCCCACATAGGAGAGTAAGACGACACCCTTACACAATGGTATTTTAAATATTGTAATCTTTTTACAAAATTTCAACAATTCAATCTACCCGGCTTTTCGCTGTCTTCTCTTCTATCATCCTTGATTGGGATGGTTATATGAGCCCCCCAAGCGTGAGTTTTTTGTAGGAACAAAGTGAAGCGCTTTGACACGGAGCCATCGCAATCAAAGAGGACTTCATTTTATCGTTTTGCTTCTCGAGTACCTTCGTTGGGTACTTATTACTTTTTACAAGAGTTTGCAAGAACGATCTCCTGCAACATAGGATAATTACCAACGACAACATTTAACAAAAAATTCATTAGTAATTTTTCTTCAAGATATATTCCCTAAATATTTTGAGAATGTATGACACTGAATCGTTTCCACGTGAGTGAGATTGATGCCAAGCTTTTCCATAGCGATCACCTCCAATGGCTTACTATTCGGTAACCTCTAATAACATGTTAATAGTAAGTGCATAAAGTGAAAACATGTCATGCATTATTATTTGGAGGAGTGCATAATTTTCTAAGGGATAAAACTGGTATCCACCCAAAATAACATCATAATTCAAGGCACAATAACTATTACCATCCATTTGTTTATAATTACTCATGACAGTCATTTCAACATCTTTGTTAAGCAAAACCCAACATTTATGACAGCAAGCCATTAGAGATGTAGGATATCCGAGCACAGTTCATCACAAACTCCAGTTTATAAATAAATTGCAATCCTATTAATTCATAAGCATTATGAGTAAGCTACTTATCTTTTTCGCAACTGACACTATATTGTGAGCGACGCGGTATTGTGATTGCTTTCTTCAAAACTACTTCAGTGGATTCCATACGTCACATGGTTAGTATTTCAAACTGTGTTTGCATGTGAAGCTCTACTATCTGGTTATGTAGCAACCCCATTAATAACCAACTTGTCCTCCCGATCATTATTCTTTCCTTTTTGCTTTTAGCATGGTCAGTGACCTTGTTGTCCGGCTGTTACAACAAAAATGAAGAGTTATTTGTGCATCAAATTCAATGTTAAAGTTTAAACAATCTTCCCTATGTACACATCTCCTACGTCATTACTTTTGTATAACCAATATTCATCACAGGCCGTCACATGGGGAATAAACGGTTAAGGTATTTATGACACGGTATTCAACTTACTATAAGTTTCTCAATATATTATAACATAGCAACATAGTCATCAATATTTCTAACTCATGTATTAATGGTACGGGGCAACATAACGGTCGGTGACACTGCTGTACATGTACCTTATAAACAAACAGTTCGGATGCTAATCGTTCCATACACCATTCCTGTTTAAAATGAAAGTACCACTACTAACAGCTTTGATGACTATAACGTAGCCAAGGCAACTAGATTTTGATGACAGAACTACCTAGTAAGTTGAACTTATGGCATTATATTATATTGACAATCTAATGAATCAAAACATGGGATGACCACGGTAAGTATAAAAATCAACTGATATTATAATAACAACTTATCTTTTCCTCCTGGTATTGACGAGGTGATCTATCCCTTCAAAATCAATCTCAGGCAAGGTATAAATCAGTGTTGCTTGCGGAACTGGCAGCCCCGACCGGATATTTGGACCAGTCAAGATAAATGGAATGAAACACCTATCCTCAATATCGAAAGTCTCGGATGGTTGATGACATGAGTACTCGAGTCGTCGGCATGGCTACTCCTGCCCTAACGACGACTGTCAATGTGTTGACAGTAGCTCCAAGCTGGTTTGATACAGAACCTGATTTTATCTTCATGCAGCCAAGTGACTATAGAATGACAATCACACCATCATCGAGAAGTGCCTTGCCACTGTCGAGAACTGGAGGCCTCGTTACGGATATGGATATAACTACATCGAGTAGCTCCGGAAACAAGAGCGCTTTTAATCGAATTCACCCGTAGCAAGTCTCCACGTGACCTTCCTTAACATGATTTCGTCACCTGCTAAAGTTTCAGGGAATACATGTTTATAATTTTACTCTTACAACCAAAATCGCAATCCTTGTTATGAAACATATTAAATGAATATTTAACGATGGTTTGTTGTAATCAAAGAATAGAACCAATAAAATTAACTTATCTTTCAATGGTGGAGTCAACGTTGTTTCGGGTGATTTTTGTGACGTAATCTCCTGCTCTAAGGTGGCTTTACCATCAAGTGTTTAACATTACTTCATGCACTGGCATAACTTATAGTAATTTGCAGCGCTTAATCACATTTGACTGTAAGCATGTGTAAGTGACACCTCTCTTTTACAGAAGCCAAACTCACTGCTCCTATCCTTGTTGTCACACCTTATTTTGATGCAAAGGATCAGCTGTCGAAGCTTAACGACATGAGTTAACACCGACTCGGATGCTACTATATGGACATCTCTAACTTCTTCCGAGATCGAAAACATTGTTGATGACGTCGACTCATTTCTGGAGTAAGCGGACAGGCTGGTCGGAACCGATTTACCTGAGCTACCTCAGCCAGGGGGATCTTGCTCCTCTAATCTATAAACCTGCACTTCATGTTATCAAAGCACATCAACAGAACAAAATACAAATTAGACTGAGTTGTTCATAGGGAAAGCAGGCTGTAACGCGACAGTTCCGGATCGGACGATATAACATATAATGGCTCGTGAAAACCATTCTCCAGAACCCATAATGGTTTGTTTTCAACTTCATCTCCGACTTTGACACAGCTATCCTGAAAGCCATTCCTCGGATCGGAATCTGCATGTCAAGAGTCATGTTGAACACCTGTGATACGCATATTTAATGCGCACATGAATGATGTTTCACTGCCAATAAAGTTTTTGAACATAATGAGCTTTTACTTCGTAATTGTCATACCAATAAAAACATCCCCTACATTATTAAGGGATTTTGGTTTCTCATGTTTATGTCAATTAAAGAGACATGAAGACTAATAACGTCCAGCACATAGAAATTAATTAAACATAAACGGCGAAGAACCACTTATCTCTTAGTGTCGGTATCGGCGACGGTTCCAGACGAAGATGTCACTGCGAGACAGTCTTCGATCAAAACATAAGCTCATCCTCGTTCTAGCTCGCTCTGTGATGATGATGAGCTAACACTGAAATACATGTTTGCTTGGAAATGATCTCTTGCAGACTCAACATCAAAGCGTTGTCGGTGATATCTTCTAGTATCGATGCTACCATGCGTTTTGATTTAGATGTCCCACTCTTTTTGCAACATTGCCTGAGTAATCTGAGACGGCAGTTTCTCAACTCCTCGAAAGCTAGCCGTAGTGGAAGAAATAGTTGATGCAACAGCTGGTCCCCTCGCCGAGGATGGTACTCGCTTCTTTGACCAGCCTCCATCAAATGAGTCAAGACTTGATCGGGTCACACATGCAGCTCTACCTGTTCGGGTGTGACGGATACATTGTTCGCCGCCCATAAATTGACAGCCTCCCATTTGCACTCGGACCAAACATGCAATTCTACCCGGACCGGATTCAACTTCTTCTATGTAGCCACGTCTGACCAAATCGGACATCCCGAGCCTGCTATATAGCCATGGATTGTTGTAATCTGGAGGGTAATGTAACCCGGCAAGGATGGCGTGATGTAGATGAAATGGTGATCCCACAAATGTCCTTCCTTTTCGGATTGATTGCAATGACACCACCTGTCGCGGCAACGCTGACTTTTGTTCAGCGTGTAATAGTACCACCCGACACTTCATTTTTCTTACTTTTAGCCAACAACAGCTTTATCTCAAATGTAACGTGTCTTTTTGACCACCTTTTGTCGTCACCGGAGATGAACTCATCAACATGACCATCGCCCATGCTTTCTGACTAAAAAACATACATGTATAACAATATTAGTTTATCGAACTATAAGTCAGAGAAATGTTCCTATGGGACTAGAATGAATCTTGAGGCCGGAAAGCTATCACCCCACGGCCATGTTCTTGCAGGAAAACTATATAAATGATCTTATGATCTGGAGGCTCATATTGAAGGACGATGACCTCAAGCTACCGGTCTAGCTTACCCCGTTGGGAGCCCTTATAGATGGAATAGATATCTCCTATTTAGTGTGTAGTTTAGAGAGGGAAGGAGAGAATGATCCCTTTCCATGGCCCTAAGGCCTCTTCTTATAGCATTGCCATCACTAATGATCATAATGATGCAACCGTCCATTTAATGCATGAAACCGTTACTTAATGATTCGTAACGTCCGTGAATCGACCCATAAATGCGTAGACCAATCCAACCTCCTAGTCGGATAGAGGTCCGGCATATCCGGTTGATTCGGTCTCTTATCCGAATTCTGGGAACTATGTCGGATAAGCGCCTCATAGTTATAGTCCGAGATCCATCCCGGATGTTTACAAACCTCCTGGCCTTATATCTCTACCGGGAAATTTATGGATCACCATACATGAAGGAGAAAACTTAGCCGAGCGGTGTTGTCAACCGTAACATCGATATGAGGGAGTGGAAATTGTCTTTCGACTGCTTTGTTCAGATCTCGTAATCCACACACATTCGCACTTTGCCATCCTTCTGGGCACAGCACCACATTAGCAACCCACCGATAAGAGGTGATGCTAGAAAACCGCGTTGAACTGCTTTCATAACTGCTTTGATTTTCTCCGACATTTCGACGATTTAACCTTCTCTTTACTGGGAGAAAACCTTCTTTTGTCGGCAATCGTGTACCACAATATCAATGTCTAAACCTCGGCATGTCTTCGTATGACCAAGCAAAACCTCAATATAGTCTCGTAGCATCCGAACCAATTTTGACACTGCTCTCAAGACCCGCTCCTATCTTGATCTCTTCTCGTTTTCGCAAGACTCAAATTCACAACCTCAACTTGTCTTCGTGTGGTTGTATAACTCGCTTCTTCTTGCAGTAGCAGCCTGGCAAGTTCTCCGGCACTTCACAATCTTCCTCACTTTCGCCTTCGCTTGGTAGATCGGATTATCAAGTCATATTTAGCAATAGCTGTTATTAACGAGATTCGAGTGATTCTGCAGTGTATCACGGGTGTGTGTAAGAAACACATAGCTTTTTGAAGGGGTGATAAAGTAAAAGAAAGAAAACAAACAATTGAATGCAAAAGTCCAACGAATTTATTGAATGAAAATACGCAAACAATGAGATAATAACCTCAGAACGAGCCATGATGCCTGGCAAGGCACTAGGCTTTCAAAGTTTATTGTTCAAACATAAAGAAATACGAAAAGCAAAACAAAACAAGAGCAATTACCCCGACTAAAGGAGATTGGTATGACGCCTTCGCCTTCCAATTGTTGAGCCCATATCCGGAGTGGAAGATCCACTTGTTGATGTCGAAGCCGTTGTCGTCGTCTTCTATAGCATGGATTCCACTCTGGCTGATGCGGAAAGGAAGTTGGCCGGCACGTTCGCGGCGTATCATCTTCTGACCCTTGATGGTGAAGCCTAAACCAGTCTTGTCAAATTTGAAAGGAAGATCAGGGAGCTGTCCCGAAATAGCACTACCTCCTTGTTCAACAGCAGCTTGAGCATCTTTCAGTGAGGCCATCCTAGGCGGAGTTTGTGTAATTTCAGGAGTGACAGGAGAGTCAGCAGGCATGACTCTGGAGATTGCTTCAAAAGCTTGACAGAGAGTCTCGAAGAATTCTCCTTCCATCTCAAGGTAAAGGAATGATTGTAGATGACTGACCATATATTCCTCTTCACCACATACTGTAACAACCTTCCCTTTCACCGGGTACTTCAGTTTCTGATGCAGGGTAGAAGTAACAGCGCCTGCCCCATGTATCCAAGGGCGTCCAAGTAGGCAAGAGTAAGCTGGACGGATGTCCATGACAAAGAAAGTGGAGTCAAAAGTCCGGGAACCGACTTTAACAGTGTAGAGTGAGCTTTCCAAGTACTGTCGCTAGAACCATCAAAAGCTCTCACAATAATGTCACTGGGTCTCAGAACCAACCCTTCGACATCAAGCCGATCAAAAGCAGTCTTCGGAAGAATATTCAAAGTAGAACCGGTATCCACCAAAACATGAGACAAGGTAACACCCTTGCATTCAATGTAGATGTGCAAGGCTTTGTTGTGTTTCTTTCCGAAGGAGTCAAATCAAGATCGAGAAGCCTAGGTCGTTGTTGGCAGCCTGCTAGCAATACAAACTTCAAACTGGTCGGTGGTAGTCTCTGGTACATGAGCATTCTTCAAAACTTCACCAAGGTTAGCATGAGCCTCGAGCACAAGAGCAGAGCAAGCATGGAGATCTTGGACGGAGTCTGTCCCAACTGCTCCACAACATTGTAGTCACTCTTCTTGATAATCTTCTAATTTCTCCATTTCTTGTTTGAGGTGTCTTCAAGAACTTCCTTTGGTACTTCGTTGAGCAGATGAGTCACGTTCTTTCCTCTAGCTTGGGAATGGATTGAATAGCGGAATGCGAGCTGGAGTCGCGTGTCTTTGGAGGAGAGATTTCGAGAGAATACTCTTCCGTTCGGGTCACCTTACTTGATCCTGATGTTGTCAATGTCGAATGGTAGTTTCAACAAGAAGATCTTCAATGGTCGAGGTCTTGCTTGACGCCATGATAGTAAACATCACCCATAGTTCCAAGGGATAAGCTTTGTCGAGGAATATGGAACCGGCCTTGGAGAAGTGATGATGAGAGGTGCCACCTAGGCACGGATCACAGAGGAAACTTATTGTGTTAACATCAAGATAGTCTTCGGGAAATCGTCACCCCATCCGGTCGCTTTAACATCTTCAATAGGAATCTTGTAACTCTCAGAACAATGTACTTCACCATGTAATCATACTTTCCACTTGGCTGCCCCAAGGTATCCCACACGATGGTACAGCCGCTTTGCATTGTCAATTCAACTTAGACATTTCTTCACACACCGCACAGGTGGTTTCGTAAATAGTATCTCACGGTTATCCATCATGCACCGAACACGCCTTCTCAACCAAGCACAACCATCGTGCGGATGGGCACCAATGGCGCTCTCGGCATCCCGGTTGACACCGCTTGCAACAAATTCTTCTTAATCATCGAGGGATGGTCAAGTCATCTATGTTGAAAACATAAGTATCGTCACCAACAAAGATTGGAACCCTTGTCATGGTTAGGCATAGGCGCATTGATCACATTCGAGTCTCAACAGAGGATCAAATTAATCGCTTAGCTTCAATCATATCTTGAATCTTGTTCTTCAGAGCCCAACAATCATCAAGATTATGTCCTGGCTATTGGAATGGTAAGCACACTTAGCATTAGGATTGTATTTCGAGAGGTGTTGACATTCGAGGAGGATCCTCAAAGTAATCGCCGCTTTCAACATGTGTTGCAAGGCTTGCGACAAAGGCATGTTGATCTTCGTAACTATCTTCGTGGCGCTCGTTACGCTGTTGTCTCACCGAGGTGTGCCGATGTAGGATTGAGATCACAACCGCCTCACGATTGAGCACGGTCGGTCTTGGCTCGGCTTTTCCGACCATACACAGATTAGTTTCTTTCTTACCACCAAAAGATCTCTTCGCAAGTTTGAAGATGTCTCTATCTGAATCTTCCCACTTTGATACCACCATTGCAATATCACCGGTGAATCCGTCAAGAGTTTCCAATCGATGATTGAAGAATGGCCTGTCGCTGTTCCCATGAACATATCAACCAACTCCCTATTGGAAAAGGGTGGTTGAACTCACCGCTAGATCTCTCCATTTCGAGCATACTTTGAACTTCTCATCACAACCCATAGACATGCTTTGTAGTTGCATGCGAGTGGGTGTAATTCAGATTGTACTCATATTGTCTGTAGAAAGCATCTACCAAGTCACCCAAGTACGGATACGGTCATTCTCTAGTCGATAGTACCACCCAACCGAGTTCTGACAAACTCTCTTGAAAATAGTGCATCCACAACTTTCTCTCATGTGGGATTGATCTTCCGACATAGGACTTCAAATGCGCTTAGGGCAAGACATGCCATCATACTTAGCAAAAGTAGGAACTTTGAACTTGGGAGGAATCACAACACTGTGGACAAGACTCGATCATCAAAATTCAGCCCGACATCTTCGATTTTCCACAAGATTCAGACGGTCTTCAAGTTGCTTGTACTTGTCATCTTCATCAGAGTACTGGCCATCATCATAGTTCTTCTCAAGCTCAGGCTGACTGCCTTCACCATCACCCTTGTTACTTTGCTCGTCTTCCTTCTTGACACTTCCTTCGAGAGCTCAATCGCTAACCACTCTAGGACCTCCTTTGTAGCGCCTCCCATGTTGAGGAGACCAACAACCTTCTTCTTTCGTTGATGAGCTTCTTCGCATCTTCTTGGCCTTGGACCAAGCTGGTGAACATCCACAAACCGAGCATTCTGAGCTTGGAGATCTTTGACAGTCTGTTCAAGAGCCATTTCTGCTAAAATAAATAGCGAGCAAATGAGAAAACCAATCTCCAATGTACCTGTGATGCAATGTTATGCTATGATATGCAATGTTTATGCGAATGCAATGCAATGTTTTCAAGGACCTTAGAGATTTAAATTTGTTAAACAAGCAATGAACAAACATTTATTAGTACTCCTTTTATTCTTTTTCTTTTTAAGTACAAAAGATAGTTCAAACAATAACAAAAGAAAAGCATAAAAATCCGAATGCTCTAAGTCTCCCATGGGCGCCTCCTCTTGGTGCCGATGTAGGCGTTGATGTTCCGCTCCTCGTGAAGTAGCTTTGTCAACTCTAGCACTTTCTTCTCACTTGCATAGCACTGAGCTTCAAAGGTATCCCTCTCTTCCTTGAGCTGAATCCAGATCTCTTCAAGTCTTCAAAATCAGAGGCATGTCGATGGAGAACAAGATAGGTACGCCACCTATAGCAACAGTTCCATAATTATCGTAAAACAGCGTGAATGGCATCATGAGGTTTTGAGCTCGAGCTCGCACCCATTTGAGGTAAGGTTCCCAAGGAATGGATTTTGGTGCCCCAAAGTCTTGGTATCGCCTTTACCATGCCCCAAGCGCGTATGAACCTTCGTCGGTAATTTGGAGATCGTGATTGTAGTCGAACACAATATCTTGGAGAAGCATATCATGGGCCATCTCTTCGAGCAAAACCAAACCGACGTAGAGCTAGAGAAGGGTTGTAAGTAATACCTCCTTATACCAAGTAGTGGTACATTAGGGAATTCTCCACAACGCTCAATGAATGTGAAGTCCTTTGAGAGAAAAGACTCCAACGGATATCCGAATGAGAGAGTGACATCAATCTTTGAGACCATCTCAACCTTTGTTCATTCTTCAAAACCGATGGAGGAAGGTGCGAAATAAACCACCTGAAAGTAACGGTATACAACACATGAGAGTTCCTTGTCTTTGATAGTACGAGTGTGGAGAGAATGTAGAATGTCTCCAAGTAAAGTAGGCAATGGATTGCGGGTAAGAAACAACTTGATGGCGTTGACATCTATGAATTGATCCGAGTTAGGAAATAGAACCAAACCATAGATTAGCAAGGCCACAATGTCTTCAAATGCATGGAAACTCATAACTTTGAGGAATTCTCGGCTTTCTTAATTAGGAACTTGAAAGTAAACCCTTAACTCCACTTCTAGTTTCCCAATTGGCTTCAATGTCCGCGCTTAAGATGTAAGGCGATGCAATGTCTTCGACTTAGGAACCTTTTCAAACCGTGAATGGCATTTGATCAAGAATAGGTATCCCAAGTAGCTTAGAGAACTCTTCCAAGGTAGGAACCAACCGATAATCTGGGAATGTAAAGCAATGGTGTTTGGATCAAAGAACTGGAATAGGACATGCATCATATCTTCTTCAAACCGAGATAACCAAATCAAGTAGATAACCATGTCTCTTGATGAACTGAGCATGATCAGGAATTTCTGAAACCAATTCTTTGAGTTGAGAAGGTATACCCATGAAGTTGATTCGGATAGTCTTTCTAGAAGCCATAATCCTCCTACAAAACAGAGCAAAGATAAATCCCTAGGTCCTTGAAATAGTTAGAAATGATATGCAATGCAAATGATGTCATGATGTCATGTTTAGCACACACAAACAATTCACACAATGAGCCTAGGTTTAAGGCTTGCATGAGGTATAGGTGATTACCCTACCAAAAGTTTGAGTTGGTTCATCCTGTCCTATAATAGTAACCGGGTTCTAGGAATCTCACATCATCGATCTTTCTCAGAGGCGCTTATTTCAATACGACTACCAAGTGGTCGATCGAAAATATCCCAAAAGTCCGATCTCAATGAGCGTAGCATCGAGTATCAACCAACCTTAGTCTGACCAAAGCCGCCATCTCACTACCTTCTAATGGCCAAGATGGGTCAATTAAGGTTCTAAAAGTTTAGTTAGCTTGATGACACCACGCAGAAGCCAAATACTATCTTCAACTTGGGAATGAAGAGTATCGGGACAACCAAAGTGTCACGCTAACGTAGCCATCATGTTGACCGTTTAGTTATACGTCTAGCGGTCGCGATGATTTATTGCTACTTACCTAAAAGGAAACCCGGATCCGGGTGTAGGATCCCCCAACAATATAATACCCAAGCAACCCTTAAAGATAAAGCATACAAGTCAAACAAAAAGCAATAAAAGTTATCTAGAAATCCCTAAGGCAATTCTCTCTTTAAGGGTCAATCCCCAGCAGAGTCGCCAGTTCAGTAACACGGTGAACTGACTTTGTAGGATTTTTGTATCGCAAATGTGCGGATAGCAAGAGTCGCCACCGACTTTAATTTTTATCCAATTAAGGGAAGGTAAAAGTACAGAAAAAGACCTTCGTTTAGATTCTGAGTTCGGGAGAATGGTTATGAAAAGGGAAGGTATTAGCACCCCTTTTCATCCGTAGTTATCTACGGGCTCTTAGTTGCTCTAGATCACCTTTTAAAATTGCTTTCTGTGTGTTTGACAAAAAAATGTTTTGAAAAAGGCATTTCGCTTTGACTTTGTAATGACTCATGTAGGAGTGTATACAAAGTGTTCGGAAATGTTTCGTTTTGAAAAGAGTTTGAACTTTGACAAAAGTGTGAGGTGTGAAAAGCATTTTGGTTTAGAGCAAGCAACTAAAAGACTTATTACCCACTCAGAATTGGTCGTTTTCGTACTTCTACGTTCCTTTAGAATAGCGCTAGCCATACCATTAATTAGTAGGTAGCTCCATTCGTTGGATGTAAGCGGGACATTCGAAGGGACATCGGATGGTCATAGAAGGCAACTTGTAGGAAGTATCCTAGCACATTCGAAGGGACTATCATCATTTTTTGTAGGCGAAAATCGAGGGTTAAGATCATGTATTCGGAGGCGACATCGTGGGTCTTATGATCTTTGTATCGAAGGGACTATGATGATTTGTTCGGAAGACAACGGTGCTAGGATACCCTACGCTCGAGGGACATGACCATTTTGAATTGTGAAGGCAACGAGAGAGAATTACCCTAAGGGGTGCGTGTGAAAGAAGTGTGTTGATTTCAAGTATTTTATCTTGCAAATTAGTGGGCTATGTTCGTTATTATCTTGCCATACACGCCTAGTTACTAGCAATTTATAGGGTGCGGAAATTAAAATGCGGAATGTAAAGTGCGGAAAGGTAAATCCTACGCTATTACATGGCTTTGGGGCAGATACATAATTTAAAATGTGGAAAATAAAGTCCTAATTTAAACTATTACATCCCATAGACAGTTACATTATTGAAAACTAAAATGATAAAGAAAGAATCGTCTGAATCGGATCAACCTGTAAAGGAATGAGAAATCGGAAAATACGATATGAATCGAACAAGAGAAAAAATGTTAGAAAAATGCAATTTTTAAAATAAGAAAAATATGCCATGCTGGAAATAATATAAATATGTTAAAATAAATTTTTGGGATTTTTTGGATGCAATTTAGTAATTAAAAATGAATTAAAAGTGATTAAAATGCAAAAATATGAATAAAAATAAATATGCATGCAAAATTGTATTTTTTAATTTTATAAATTAAATAAGTATTTTCTGAAAATAATGCAAAAAGAAAATTAATTTTTGATGATTTTTAAATGCAGAAATAAAATTATGAAAAGAAATTAAAATAACATGCAAATATTAAATAATAAGAAAAATATGAAAAAATAAGAAAAAGTTTGAAGTTTGTAAAGAAAAGAAAGAACCGGTCCTGGGGAGATTCGAACTTGTGACCTTTGAGAGTATCTTTGCAAACCAACGCCTTTACCACTGGGACAGCGTGCCTTTGGTGTTTGAAAAACTAAAATCAATTGAATATAAGTGTACACGCGTCAGGGATGTTTGAAAATCAAAGTCAGCACGCGTGGACCCCATTGTTTATGAATGAGCGAATCAGAACACTCCGTTGTGCCACGCCAACCATACTGGAGTTAGATCGAGTCAACGACGCCGGAGCCCTAGCTCCGGTCGTCTTCTCCGATCAAACAAAATTTAAAACCTGTAAAATACAACGATTAAATGGAAAAGGAAGACCCTACCCCCCTAAATCGAACCCTACGAATCCATTGGTGGCCTTAGTTTCCCCTGAAAGTGCCTGTACAGGCCGGTTCGATCGAAGCAGCTTACAAAACCCTAACTATGGCATACCATGATTTTTACGTGCAAGCTTTGAAACGATTGCCCAGATCAGTCTTATAGAACCTCATGAACACAACAAAAGCATTAGAAACAATGGAAACACGCAGAATAGTAAAATGCAATTTCAAGAAAAATTCAAATATGTATGAATGTGTATGGCACGATTTGGCTTGCTTTGATCAATAATAATGATGCATTCTTACTCAAGCTTACCCCCTGAACGCGTTTGGATGGCTGGAAGAGGCTGAGAATGGTTGGAGATAAGAATTCGAATTTTTCAAGTTTTGAGAAAAAATTTGCAATAATAAGGGTTTGGCTTGAGCTAGGGTTTCGTCTTTGTGGCTGGCTATGATGCTTGGTATTTATAGAGAAAATTTGGATGGCAAAGGGAGTGAAAAAAGATTTGATTTGGAGCATTCAATTTTTTTCAAATAAAATCAATTTTCTTGAAGAAAATTTGATTTCCTCTTCAATGCATGATCATGCACGAATTTGGCAAGAGTCTTGGGCTATCTTGGACTTCAAGGAAGATATAAAATCAGCCCTTTTGGAAAAATATATCATTTTCATATTTTATATAATTTAATTTTGAATTAAATGTTCTAAAATTCAAAAATAAATTAATAAAATAGAAAATTGCCATGGCCAAGCATTTATGGGTCAAGAATAATGTCATAAACAAGTTTGGATCAAAAGATTATAGGCCCATTTGGAAAATTTTGCATTTTGACCAAAATGTCCTTTTGTGCAATTGTCCAAAATTGCCCAAATTCTAAATAGTGTATCTTGCTCAATTTTCCACATTTTTTATTGTTCTTGGACTTTTTGGAAAGCTCTAAGAGTCCTCTAACCAACCTTTTTGGTCTCATCTCAATTGGAGTTTCCATGCTCAATATATCTTCAAAACAAAAAGTTGACTTTTTGTTGACTTTGTTTGAGCTATACCTCTCAAATGAAGCATTTTTTGGACATTCTTGTGAGACATGAAATTGTAGAGAATTGAATTTCCTTCAAAACAAGAGGTGGTGGAAAAATTTCTGAGAAAGTATGAGAAAGTTATGATCAATCAAAGTTCAGTTGACTTTTCATCTAGAAACCCTAATTTAGAAAGTTTGACTTTTGAGCAAATCTTGAGTTTTCTTGATGAATCATGATCAATCCTTGATCAAATGATGAATGTAACTTCAAAATGAGGATGTTGACCAAAAATTATGAAGTTTGACTGTATGTTGACCATAGTTGACTTTTTGTCCAATACAACTGATTTTCAACCATCTGAGCAATTGTCTGAGGAAACTTGATCTGTGAAGCTTGAAACTTGACATGGAGAATCTTTGAAGCATATGAGGAGGCATGAAGACCATTGGAGATGTTGGAAGCCCATCTTGGCCTGAGAGATACCAAACCCTAGTTTGGGTTGATTGTGTAGGAGAGAGTTTGTCTGATCAACTCTTGAGGAATCCTTGAGTATAGATGTATGAAATCTCTTGAGTAGATGGAGGGCAAATTTTGGGGTATGACACACGCTAACATAGCCATCATGTTGACCGTTTCGGTATACGCCTAACGGTCGCGACGATCTAATGCTACTTACCTAAAAGGAAACCTGGATCAGGGTGTAGGATCCCCCAAAAGTATAATACCCAAGCAACCCTTAAAGATAAAGCAAGCAATTCAAACAGAAAACAGTAAAGGTGATTTAGAAATCCCTAAGGCATTCTCTCTTTAGGGTGTCTCCCCGGCAGAGTCGCCAGTTCTGTAATACGGTGAACTGACTTTGTAGGTTTTTGTATCGCAAATGTTGCGGATAGCAAGAGTCGCCACCGACTTTTCTTTTATCCAATTAAGGGAAGGTAAAAAGTACAGAAAAATACCTTCGTTAGATTCTGAGTAAGGGAGAAGGTTATGAAAAGGGAAGGTATTAGCACCCCTTTCCATCCGTAGTTATCTACGGGCTCTTAGTTGCTCTTAGATCACTTTAAAAATTGCT
Organism: Vicia sativa; assembly: GCA_021764765.1. Taxonomy (NCBI): domain Eukaryota; kingdom Viridiplantae; phylum Streptophyta; class Magnoliopsida; order Fabales; family Fabaceae; genus Vicia; species Vicia sativa. The sequence continues at coordinate 82,733,498 of CM038794.1, read as the reverse complement.
TTCTGTGTGTTTGAAAAGATGTTTTTTTTTAAAAGGCATTTCGCTTTGACTTTGTAATGATTCATGTAGGAATGTATACAAAGTGTTCAGAAATGTTTCGTTTTTGAAAAGATTTTGAACTTTGACAAAAAAGTGTGTGGTGTAAAACACATTTTGATAGAGCAAGCAACTAAAAGTCTTATTACCTACTCAGAATTGGTCGTTTTCTTCGTGTTATTTTACGTTCCTTTAAAATGGCTCTATCCATACCATTAGTTAGTAGGTAACTCCATTTGTTGGATGTAAAGGGACATTCGAAGGGACATCGGATGGTCATAGAAGGCAACTTGTAGGAAGTATCCTAGCACATTCGAAGGGACGATCATCATTTTTCGTAGGCAACAATCGAGGGTCAAGATCATGTATTCGTAGGCGACATCGTGGGTCTATGATCTTTATATCGAAGGGACTATGATGATTTGTTTTGAAGGCAACGGTGCTAGAATACCTCTACGTTCGAGGGACTTGACCATTTGTATTCGTAAAGGCAACGAGAGAGAATTACCTTAAGGGGTGAGTGTGTGTGAAAAGAGTGTGTCAAATTCAGATATATTATCTTGAAAATTAGAGTGAGCTATGTCCAATTTTATCTTTCCATACACGCCTAATTACTAGCAGTTTATAGGGTGCGGAAAATAAATTGCGGAAAGTAAAGTGCGGAAAAAGTAAAGTCCTACGCTATTACATGGCTTTGGGGCAGATACATAATAAGAGTACGGAAAATAAAAGTCCTAATTAAACTATTACATCCCATAGGCAGTTACATAATTTGAAAAGAAAAGAAAAGCAAGAAAAAATCGTCCGGATCGTTACAACCTGTGAACAGATACATAATCGTAAAACGGAAGAAAATTGCATAAGAGGAAAAATGTTAGTAGAAACATGATTTTTGAATGAGGAAAAAAGATTTTACGCAAATAATGACATTAATATGATAAGATAAATTTTTGGTAATTTTCTGAATCAATTTGATAATTTAAATGCAATTAAAAAGCAATTTTGTTCTTGCAGGAAAAACTATATATATGATCTTAAGGGATTCGGAGGCTCATACGAAAGACGCATGGCCTCCAAGCTACCGGTCTAGCTTACCCCGCTGTTGGGAGCCCTTATAGATGGAGTAGATATCTCCTCTTTAGTGTGTAGTTTAGAGAGGGAATGAGAGAATGATCCCTTCCCATGGCCCTAAGGCCTCTTTTTATAGTATTGCCATCACTAATGATCATAATGATGCAACCGTCAATTTAATACATGAAACCGTTACTTAATGATTCGTAACGTCCGTAACCGACCCATAAATAGCATAACAGAGACCAATCCAACCCTCCTAGCCCGGATAGAGGTCCGGGTCATATCCCGGGGTTGACCCGGTCTCTTATCCGAATTCCGGGAACTATGTCGGATAAGCGTCTCATAGCCACAGTCCGAGATCCATCCCGGATGTCTACAAACCCTCCTCCGGTCTTATATCTCGGCTGGGAAATTTATGCATGATCATAAGCCCCCCGAGCATATGGTTTCTAGACCTTGAAGCCTTATGCTCGATTTTAATAGAAACATAAACTTTGACCCAGGCCGGTCCTCCAATACCACACAGTGTTTTACCATTCTTCGCTTTTTGAGGTTTTTAAATGTTACGCACGTCGCTGGAATCGACACTCCAGCGTAACGCTCGTTTTTAGCCCGGGCCGGATCCCAGGACACATGGCCGGGATAAAAAATTCCTTTCGACCTCACATCTCGGCCCGAAGCAGTAAGACATATAGACAGACTAGCCCCCGAGTATCTTGAGTCAAGGTTTTGATGGAATCCAATTAAGGTCCTTCGCCTTACATGCCTGGTACAGACAGAGCTTTTAAGGTTGCTCGTGAACGATTTTATGTTATGCTACTATCCCCAGTTACGGGCGTAGCAAACATTTGTTCACAACGCCAATGTATTCCTATCCTCGTCGCTGAAGCGATACTCCATTTTAACCCAAGCATAACACTCGTTTTTAGTCCGACCTGGGCTCAGAATTTTGTCGGGCTATTGGTAGTAAGACTTAGCTTAACTAGACCAGCCCCCAAGTCGCATGATGCATCAAGCAGGCTATATTGGCTTTTCCAAGCACATAACAACTGTTCATGACACCACTTCAGTTTTTTACCGCTTTTACGTGTTAGATATGGAGTCAAGGTTCGAACCTCCATAGGGATGATCCGAGACGGATTCGTGAGCCCAACCGAGTTTGACCGGAAGGTTGTTCCAGAGGAACAGAGGCTTGAGGTTCGTGAGCTCTATAGGGATGATCCGAGACGGATTCAGAGCCCAACCGAGGTTGACCAGAGGGTTCAGAGCCTCTGCCGAGGTTGACCAGGGGGTTCAGAGCCTCTGCCGAGGTTGACCAAGGGTATTCCGCATAGGAACAGAGCCTTTCCGTGACTGAAAGACGATCATAGACCGAGCTTAGCAGTACGTCGCCAATGGGTTCAGAGCCTCAAGCGAGGTTGACCAAGGAGTATTCCGCATAGGAACAGAGCCTTTCCGTGACTGAAAGACGATCATAGACCGAGCTTAGCAGTACGTCGCCAATGGGTTCAGAGCCTCAAGCGAGGTTGACCAAGGAGTATTCCGCATAGGAACAGAGCCTTCCGCGGATCGAAAGACGATCATAGATCGAGCTTAGCAAGACGCCGCAATGGGTTCGTAGCCTGCGAGGTTGACCAAGGAGTATTCCGATAGGAACAGAGCCTTTTCGTGACGAAGACGATCATAGACCGAGCTTAGAAGACGTCGCCAATGGGTTCAGAGCCTCAAGCGAGGTTGACCAAGGAGTATTCTGCATAGGAACAGAGCCTTTCCGTGACTGAAAGACCGATCATAGACCGAGCTTAGCAGTACGTCGCCTAGCCTTTGATTCCCACCATATCCGAGTCTTGAGGTGCGGAGTACTTTTTATCCATTACATCCTATTTTGGCTTTTACAAACTAGGATCAAGATGCCTCTTCACCCACACAGGAGAGTAAGACGACACCTTTACATCTAGGCGACATCTTATACAACGGTGTTTTAAACAATATTTTAATCTGTATAATATTCAATCTTCCCAGCTTTTCTGCTATCTTCTCTTCTTCCATTCTTGATCGGGATGGTTATATGAGCCCCCCAAGCGTGAGGTTTTGTAGGAACAAAGTGAAGCGCTTTGACACCGATCCCTCCTGATCAAAGAGGACTACATTTCCCGCAGTTAATTGCCTTAGCCGGGAACCTGCTCATTTTTTACACACATTCCAGTTTCCTCCTAAATTTCAACACTAAAGTGGGGTGCCTCCAACCCACGTAGGGGAAAAAGGAGCGACACTTATTTTGCCAAAGTAAATTTAAATGATTTATTTACAACCTACCGAGACATTAGCTCATTTTATAAAGCATATTAAGTGTAAATTTACATGCTACCCAGCCTTTTTGTCAACCTTATCTTCCACAATTTCCAACCTGTGCTTTCTATTGTCCATAGCTGTAATCACTTTCTGTTAGGTCAAAGTCGTTTGTATGGTCGGTCGAGTAAGCGCAAAACTTTTAGCGAGAGTGGTCGAATTTATAGACCGAGTGTTGACCTGGTCTGAATAGCCCGCCAAAAACATAATCAATGTAATATTTGATTAGGATAAACTGTGATTAACATATATTTGAAAACATTTCAACATACATGCATTGGTACACATGCTATAAAAACTATAATCACCGATATGCAATACTGGCACACTAATCATCGATAATCCACATGACAATAGTAGAAGAATATTTTAACCACAATTATCAATTTCCATACGATAACCAAGACATGAATTAGATATTTACACATAAGTATATACATTTTCTTTATTTAATACCCCAACGATCACCTTTTTATTTATGCATACGCTGTGTATAGAATATTTTTAACAACCTGTTATTCTATTTATTCTCATCAAAGGGTAGAAACACGCTAAATTTGCAACACATGTGATGTGTATCACGTAAGAGCATTGGTAATATAATAAGATGAACATATAGTAACACGCACCGGCATGTGGTATCATGTATACATCATGTAGTAATTTTACAGTTGAGTAGCCAAAAACTGCTATTTCTAAATAGATATATTCAATAATAGTTATCATGCAAGATATGGTTGACTCAACGTTTTAACATCCAGTGGTAAGAATTAGAGAAATGTGTAAGGCACAGTTTGGCCATAAATAAATATATGTCACTTATCTTTTATGAGCCGAGGTCGTTGCATTCAATAATATCATTTTCTGCAACATTTTTTCATCTTGTGATTTTTCAAGTAATAACCACTAAAACCACCCAAAAGCTGACAAATTAAAACAGAAACTCCAGTACATGTTTCAGTATATGTTGAATGTGGTATATGAATTTGAAACTTGTTGCTTATAATAACGAAACAAACATAGTTTAGAAAGTACAAAGGCTACTTATCTTTGTGCGTTGTACTCTGATGGTTTTAATCTCGGAGACTAAGTTGCAAGCAAGTCTTACTGTTCATAAACTGATGCCGGAAATGTGTCACGGATTAAACGCCGAGTTTGTTTAAACACCGAGCTGGACAGACCGGTTGCTTCAGCATGCTTATCTTTCCCAATCTTTCAGGGCCAGAAACAGACGGATCAATCACGCCAAAATTGCAAAGACCATCAGCCCCCGATTTGTTCCGTTGTCGCTGGTGTTGGGCTTTTACTATGAGATAGATGCCGGCTGGAAATTGTCCGAGTACCCATTACGACCCCAGACTGAGCTTCATATCGGTATTGATAAGATTCCAACACCGCATTTTATTGAGAATCCGTGGACAAGCTCCGTCAAATCCTGACTTCATATCTCCTCGGTTTACTCAGCATTTCCTATTCGACTGCACATGCCGTGCGTATGTTTTGGTAATAGCATTATGGACACCTATACAAGCTTAAACCAAAACATATTGAAGTTGTCATATATCACGTAGATCACAACACAGTTTTTACCAGAATGAATATCAACATAAAGTCCTGAGTCCATAATTCAATTCTTATATACTTCCTTTTCATCAATATAGATGTAAACAAGCATGAATTCAATTGTTTGATGAGTTTAACAAAAACATGTCAATTTACACACACAGAAAGAGGTTGAAATAGACTTATCTCTAATGACGACATTGACGACGACGCCGAATGTCATTTATTCAGGTTCTGGCTTGATATAGCTGTTCAGCTCTGAAGTGGGTGCCGACACCGTGATGTCTCGATGAGCCACCAGAATCATTTACAGAAGCCATGTTTACCGCTCCTATCCTTGCTGTCACGCCTTATTTTGATGCCTATAATTGTCAGCTTCTGCCCAACTAAGAGCATCTCTGATTGCCGATATTCCTCTCCAACCTCGGGTTCGTCACAAATGATTCCAATAATCGTCATCAGCGACGTTGACCGACATAATTTCCATGACCTATCAGTCGCTAGAAAGCCTTCGTTTGTATAACTTGAGCTCATGATAATCCTATCATCCTTACCACTTCACTCCTCGAGAGCTATCAGTTTATAACTGTTATAAAAATCCTTTGTTTATATGCCTTGAATGTACCTCCTTTCAATAATGATGATGTCGTTGTATGAATACCTCTTAAACACACGCTATACAGACAATGATAAATGATAATTACTTCCCAAATGATTAGTTCGAAATCGCATATAATTAATTCAATAATGATAAATGATAATTAATTTACTAGTATGTCCTCGAATCATAAATGTTAACGTTATGTACCAACTCTTCCATTAAACACAACCTATCATCATTGACTGAGTTTAACCACAAGAATATGCAAGAAATACTTATCTTTTGATATCGATGTTGTTGTCAACCCAACTTCTCGGGATCATGATCAGGCGGTGATTATAAAGTTGGTGTACTCGACTTCATGACTAATCCCTGCCGTGGACCTATTCAAACTCCTGCTTTCACCGGCTATTAACGGCGGATCTTACAACGACTGGATGCATGACTTCCGCACCGAATTGGCAAGCAAAGAGACCATAACAGTCTTTGGTTAGCAGAAGTATCAACGAATCTAAAATTGATGAACCTGTTGATCAAATCGACCCATCTGTTATGCTTGGCTGGCAGGCTTGTTATCGGGATCGAACAATATCTCCATCAAAATCGTCCCTATCGAGGTCGGAGCCGTCTTCATAGCTTGAGCTCCGAGATTGATGTCGGGATCGATCTCTATGGTCGCTATCGGACTGCTTCTTCCGATCGGTAGCTGAAACCATCATATACCTGAGGTTCAGAATAGAGATCAACATACCTTCCGTAATCGATTTGAAACAGGATCAGGCCATCTTATTCCAGTGATGTTCAAAATCTCTTTTTGACGAATCTCTTGCCTCGAGCAGATCGACTAACCTGCCAGGTCCTTTTGTCAACCTATGGAGTGATCGACCCACTTGTGCGATTTTGGATTATGATTACCATCTATAGCCGAAGGATATAAGGAATCATACCATTCTTTAGTGGCCTTGCCAACATAAATGTCTAATTGCATGTTGGACACTTGGGATATGCGTGGAAGTCGGCGATGGCATCGAACACCCCAAATTCCATTTCGCTCCTTAGCTTGACTCGGCTTGACCTTTTTGACCACCTTTGTCGCCACCGGAGATGAACTCACCAACATGACCATCGCCAATGCTTTCTGACTAAGAAACACACATGTATAACAATATTAGTATGTGAACTATAGGTCAGAGACATCACAATAACTTGTTTTTCGAAGGATTTGTTAACACAGATGCCCCATTGCATGTTAAACATTTGTCATCCAAGGATGTGTCGTAACAAATGTTCCTATGGAACTAGGATGGATCTTGAGGCCCGGGAGAATTTTACCGGGGCCCCACGGTGGGCGCCAATGTTCTTGCAGGAAAAACTATATATATGATCTTAAGGGATTCGGAGGCTAATACGAAGGACGCATGGCCTCCAAGCTACCGGTCTAGCTTACCCCGCTGTTGGGAGCCCTTATAGATGGAGTAGATATCTCCTCTTTAGTGTGTAGTTTAGAGAGGGAATGAGAGAATGATCCCTTCCCATGGCCCTAAGGCCTCTTTTTATAGTATTGCCATCACTAATGATCATAATGATGCAACCGTCAATTTAATACATGAAACCGTTACTTAATGATTCGTAACGTCCGTAACCGACCCATAAATAGCGTAATGAGACCAATCCAACCCTCCTAGCCCGGATAGAGGTCCGGGTCATATCCCTGGTTGACCGGTCTCTTATCCAATTCCGGAACTATGTCGGATAAGCGCCTCATAGTTACACCCGAGATCCATCCCGGATGTCTACAAACCCTCCTCCGGTCTTATATCTCGGCTGGGAAATTTATGCATGATCAAATTTAATGGTTAATTAACAATTAAATAAAATATGCATGCAAAAATAATAATTTTAATGCTAAAAATTAAATAAGTATTTTCTCGATGATTATGCAAAAATAAATATTTTTGGAGTTTTTTAGATGCATGATAAAATTATTTAAAGATAAATTAAATTGAATGAAAATATTAAAGAAAATATAAAAATATGAAAAATAGTGTTAGTTTCAAAAGAGTAAAAATATTTGGTCCTGACCAGGTTCGAACCTGTGACCATTGAGAGCATCTTGCAACCTGCTTGCCTTTACCACGGAACCAGAGTGCTTTTTGTGTTTGGAAACTGGAACCAATTGTTTTTAAAGGTAAACATGTCATGTTTATAACTCAAAGCACACCAACACGCTGCGGACCCATTGGATGAAATGGACGAATCGTACGCACGCCGCCACGCAAGCTCACGCCGGTCAGTGACAAGTCAACGACGCCGGAGCCCTAGCTCCGGTCGCCTTCTCCGATCAAGCAAACCTTCAAACCTGCGAAATAGAAAAATAAATGGCAAAGGAATACCCTACTCCCCTAAACCGACCATTCCGAGTTCAATGGTGGTGTTGGTTTTGACTGAATCGACCATGCTCTTGCTCGATCGAAACGACTCGTGAAGCCCTAGCCATGGCAAATCGGTTTTTCTACGTTCAAGCTTGCATGTAATGGTTCAAACACGATCTAATACATGCCCTGAGTTCAAATAAACACACAAAAACAATTAACAATGCATAAATTTATGAAATCGAAATTTGAAGGAATACCAAATCAGAGCAAGCTAGGGAGCACGATTCTGGATGGTTTGGCTTTGAGTAAGGGTTGGTTTTGAACCCTGGGAACCTTAGGAACACGTTTGGATGGCTAGAACTCCTTGAAACTTGCTGGAAATTGGAATTCAATTTTCACAACTTTGTGAAAATTTTGAGCAAAATAAGGGTTGTTGTATTGGCTAGGGTTTCGTCCTTTGTGTTGTGCAATGAGCTGAGTATTTATAGAGCAAGGAATGAGAGCAAAAAGAATGAAAAAAGATCTTCTCTTTAATGCAAAAAATTTCTCTTTCAAATAAACTCAAATTTTTTTGAAAATTTGATTTTCCTTCCATGTGAGAGGCTAGCACGAATTTGGCAAGTTATATGGGCTATCTTGGACCTCAAGTTTGACAAAAATCCAATTCATTTGAAAATATATCTTGTCTTCATATTTTATATAATTTAAATTTGAATTTAATGCTTTTAAATTCAAAAATAAATCAAAAAAATAGAAGGTGGTCATGACAAAGCATCAATAGGTCACAAATAATATTATGAACAAGTTTGGATCATAAAATTATAGGCCCATTTGGAAAAATTGATTTTGACAAGTATCTCTCTTTGTGCAATTGTTCAAAAATGCCCAACTTGTGCAAGGTGTATTTTGCTCAATTTTCCACATTTTTGAATGTTCTTGGACTTTTTAGAAATCTCTAAGTGTCCTCTAAACAACCTCTTTGGTTTCATCTCAATTGGAGTTTCCATGCTCAATAAAACTTCAAAACAAAAAGTTGACTTTTTGTTGACTTTGAAAAGGACCTGTAATGTTTTGATCCATATTTTCCAAATGAAGCATTTTTTGAACATTCTTGTGAGTCATGAAGTTGTAGAGAATTGAATTTCCTTCAAAATGAGAGGTAGTGGAAAAATTTCTGATAAAGTATGAAGAAGTTATGATCAGTCAAAGTTCAGTTGACTTTTCACTAGAAAGCCCTAATTTGGAAAGTTTGACTTTTGAGAAAATCTTGAGTTTTCTTGATGAATCATGATCAACCCTTGATCAAATGATGAATGTCACTTCAAAATGAGGATGTTGACCAAAAATCATAAGTTTTGACTACATGTTGACCACATTTGACTTTTTGTCCAATACAACTGATTTTCAACCATCTAAGCAATTGTCTGAGGAAATTTGACCTATGAGGCTTGAATCTTGTCATGGAGGCTCTTTGAAGCATATGAGGAGGCATGATGATCATTGGAGGTGTTGAGAACCTATCTTGATCTGAGAATTGCCAAACCCTAATTTGGGTTGATTGTGTAGGAGAGGGTTTGTCTGATCAACCCTTGAGGAATCCTTGAGCATGGATATATAGAATGTCTTGAATAATAGGAGGGAAAATTTTGGGGTATGACAATATCACCCGATAAAAATAATACCAACTCTTTGCTTGCCGCTATACCGCCGCAACAGTTACCTACCAACTAATGGTATGGATAACACTATTCTAAAGGAACGTAAAACAACACGAAATCGACCATTCTGAGTAGGTAATAAGACATTTAGTTGCTTGCTCTATCAAAACACTTTTTGCACCTCACACTTTTGTCAAAGTTCAAACACTTTTCAAAAACAAAACATTTCCGAACACTTTGTATACATTCCTACATGAATCATTACAAAGTCAAAGTGAAATGCCTTTTCAAAACATTTTTGTCAAACACACACAAAGCAATTTTTAAAGATGAGCTAGAAGCAACTAAGAGCCCGTAGATAACTACGGATGGAAAGGGGTGCTAATACCTTCCCTTTTCATAACTTTCTCCCTTACTCAAAATCTAACGAACGTCTTTTTCTGTTCTTTTCACCTTCCCTTAATTGGGATAAAAGAAAAGTCGGTGGCGGCGACTCTTGTTATCCGAAACATTTGCGATAAAATGCAAAACAAATCTCAAAGTCAGTTCTCCCACCGTATTACACCCAGAAACTATGATGCCAATGCTAGCTGTGAGTTCCATTCTAGAACGTTGGGGCATAATATTGAGAACTGTTACGCATTCAAATGCAAAGTGCAAGATTTAATTGATTCAAAGACTATTGAATTAGAAGCTCGACCGCAGGCTGCTGGACCAAATGTCACCCAGAACCCGATGCCGCGTCATGGGGTTGTTCAAGCCGTGATGGGAGATGGGGAGGTCCTTAATTTGATAATGGATGTTGACTTGGTGAAAACACCGTTACCTTTTGTCAAAGACTACTTGATCAAGAGAGGTGTTTTTCCTGGTTGTAAAGCTGTTTGTGAGAGGTGAGAACATTGCTTAAATGGTTGTGCAAATCTGAAGGATGGCATTCAATATTTGATTAGTAGCGGCCAGTTGTAATTTTATCGGATCAGAAAGGATAAGAAGGTTGAAACATGTGGTGTATCTGTAATTACTATCCCTTATTGTCTCATTGTTATATTTGCACCAACAAAACTCGTTCCGTTGGCAATTACTACACCCGATCCCTTGCCATATTAAAGTGACAAAGTTTTGCCATGGCATTATGGATCGGATGTCTATTATCATGGTGTGAAATAGGAAGATGCCTCCTCCTCTTCTAAGAAGGACGACGTGTTGGATGTTGCTAATGCTGATAACATTGTGGGAAATGGCGGTATGACCAGAAGTGGGCGAATTTTCTCTAATCCGGTAATACAATCCAATGCGGAAGTTGTTGCTAAAGCTAAGGGCAAGAAGCCCATGAAGCAACCAGAATTACAAAGCGCCAATTCTGATCTTGAGAAGTATGTAGAGGAGATTATGAAATTTATCCGTAAGAGTGACTTTCGGGTGATTCATCAGCTTTCCCAGACGTCCGCTAAAATTTCTATCCTCTCTTTGCTACGAGATTCAGAAGCACACAATAATGCTTTAATGAAGCTATTTAGCACCGCCTTCGTGCCACAAGAGATATCTGTGGGGAAGTTTGAAAATGTGTGTGCAAGTATATCAGCTAACAATGGATTGGGGTTTACTGATTGTGATATTCCTCCGGAGGTTCAGAACCATAATAGAGCACTGCATATCTCCATGGAGTGTCGGGGCACTACTTTGTCCCGCGTGTTGGTGGATATTGGTTCCTCTCTCAATGTAATTCCCAAATCAGCATTGATGAAGATTGACTATGGTGGTCTTGAACTCTGGCCTAGTGATCTAATTGTTAAAGCATTTGATGGTTCTAGGTGATCTGTCTTCGGAGAATTGGACCTCCCCATCAAAGTTGGCCCTCAACTTTTCGTTAAAACATTCTTTATCATGGACATTAAACCTGCCTACTGTTTCCTCTTAGGCCGTCCATGGATTCACAAAGCCGGAGCGGTCACATCAACTCTTGACCAGAAGCTGAAATACCCCGTTGAAGGGAAAACTATCACAGTCTGCGCTGAAGAAGAATACATTGTGAGCCATCTTACTTCCTTCCAATATGTTGAGGTTGATGGTGAGATTCATGAAACTCTATTTCAAGTCTTTGAAATAGTGCATATGTTGAAGACTCCTCAACGGGAGGAGGTTAAGAAAGACAAGCCGAAATCTTCCATGGCATCTTTGAGAGATGCAAAAGCTGTGGTTGAAGCTGGATGCCCTGAAGGTTGGGGCACTGTGGTGGAGGTAGAACACAAATTCAACAAGTTCGGGTTGGGCTTTGACCTTGTTTTGCACCGTGAGATTCTGAAAGCACCCAATTTGGCTACTCCTGTGAGGTTTTCTTGCGCCAGCATCATTCCCAGACAGGAAAATACTGTGGATGAATCAGACAATGAATTTGATATTGATAAATGGATCCACCCCAGTTTCCCTGGCGTGGAGTTGAACAACTGGACCTCGGAAGACTACATCCTAGTCATGATGGTCAAAGAGTAATTTTCTTTTGTTTTTGTTATCATGCAAATAATTAATGTGCTCTGCCCAAGGCACAGTAAATCATGTGTAGGGCCACCATGTTTGCATTCACAACTTTTTACCATGAAATAAAAGAACGTATTTTCATTCAAATGTTTTGTTCCCTTTCTTTCCATTTTACATCACAATTTTAAAACGCAAAATAGCAATGCTTTATTTTTCTTTTATCATAAAAAAAACCAAAATAAGCATTAAAATCAATCATGCAAATATAATCCCACACTCCTAATGGATCCCTTTGATAACGACTATGTTATCACTCTTTATGACTTTTATAATCCGATCAACCAAGACGAAGAAGAAGGTGAGGAAGATTGTGAACTCCCTGAAGAGTTAGCAAGAATGTTAAAGCAAGAGGAAAAGGTTATCCAACCGCATCAAGAAGAGATTGAGAAAGTGAATATGGGCAATTCTGATGTGATTAGAGAGGTTAAAGTCGGGACCACTTTAGAAGACTGCATGAAGAAAATATTGATTGAACTACTCCGAGAGTATTTAGACATCTTCGCCTGGTCTTATTAAGACATGCCTCGGTTGGATACCGATATCGTTGTGCACAAGCTACCTTTGAAAGAAGACTGTCCTCCGATTAAGCAGAAACTTCGAAGAACTCATCCTGAGATGTCTAAGAAGATCAAAGAGGAAGTCTAGAAACAGCTTGATGCAGGCTTTTTGAAAGTCATATCTTATCCTTCATGGGTTGCCAACATTGTTCTTGTGTCCAAGAAAGACGGGAATGTTAGAATGTGTGTGGATTATAGGGATCTGAACAGAGCCAGTCCGAAAGATGACTTTCCGCTTCCCCATATTGACAGATTGGTGGATAATATGGCTCATTCAAAAGTGTTTTTGTTTATGGATGGCTTTTCCGGGTACAATCAGATTAAGATGGCACCAGAAGACATGGCTAAAACGACTTTTATTACCCCATGGGGAACTTTTTGCTACAAGGTGATGCCTTTCGGATTGAAGAACACCGAGGCAACATACTAGCGTGCAATGGTACACCTACAGAAGTTGTTTGATAGGCTGAGGAAATTCAGATTGAGGCTGAATCCAAACAAATGTACGTTTGGCGTACGATCTGGCAAGCTGTTAGGCTTTGTTGTAAGCGAAATGGGCATCGAGGTTGATCCTGCTAAAGTAAAAGAAATTCAAGAAATGCCTGAACCAAGAACGGAAAAATAGGTCTGTGGCTTTCTAGGGAGGTTAAACTACATCTCTAGATTCATCTCTCACATGACTGCCACATGTGAACCTATTTTCAAATTACTGAGAAAGGAACAATGGTCAGGTGGAATGACGATTGTCAAGTCGCATTCGACAAGTTAAAGGAGTATCTGCAGGAACCTCTGATTCTCATGCCTCCCGTGGAGGGTAGGTCGTTGATCATGTATTTAACGGTGCTCGAGGGCTCAATAGGGTGCGTGCTGGGCCAACATGACGAGTCTGGTCGAAAAAAGCATGCAATATACTACCTAAGCAAAAAGTTTACCGACGGTGAAACAAAATACTCACTGCTCGAGAAAACTTGATGTAATTGATTCCTAAGCACTTGGTTCCTAAGCACTTGTGATTTTCCAGATTAACGATGATTGGGAGACTCGTCACCCGAACTTGGTTCCTTACCGTGAGCACGTGATGTAATTGATTCCTTACTTCGAGGAGATCACTTTTGATCACATCTCGCGAGAAGAGAACAATCTGGCTGATGCTTTGTCCATCTTAGCATCCATGTTTAAAGTCAAATGGGCTAATGAAGCGCCTTCGATAACCATTCAGAGATTGGATGAGCCAGCCTTTTGTTTTGAGATTGAAGCAAAGAAAGATGGAAATCCTTGGTTTTCTGATGTCAAGCGATATCTTGAAACTCAAGAGTATCCATAGGAAGCTTTTGTGACAGATAAGAAGTTCTTGAGAAGATTCTCGGCGAAGTTCTTCCTCAAGAATGGTGTGCTATACCGTATACATCATGACGGGCTATTGCTCAGATGTGTTGGTAAAGATAAAGCTGCAAGGATCATCAAAGAGATGCACGAGGGCTCATTTGGAACTCATTCAAGTGGGCACACCATGGCTAAAAAGATCTTGCGAGCTGGGTATTACTGGTCAACCATGGAGGTTGATTGTTTTAATCATGCCCGGGTTTGTTACAAATGCCAAGTATATGCTGATAAGGTGCATATGCCACCATCGCCTTTAAATGTTTTAACTTTTCCTTGGCCATTTGCTATGTGGGGCATTGATATGATCGAAAGATTGAGCCGACAACGTCCAATAGACATCGCTTCATTCCGTAATAGATTATTTCACCAAGTGGGTCAAGCAAAGATCTATGCAAGCATAACCAAATGTGGTTGCCCGTTTATCAAGCACAACATCATCTACCATTACAGATTCTCGACAAGATTATCACGATAATGGTCGAATCTAACAACAAGATGATGAAGGAGCTTTGTGAGTCCTTCAAGATTAAGCATCACACCGTCCCATACCACCCAAGATGAACGGGTTGAAGCGAAAAATAAGAACATTAAGAAGATTGTGTAGAAGATGGTAGTAACCTATCGAGATTGGCATGAGATGTTGCCTTTCGCTTTGCATGGTTATAGGATCACCGCCGACTTCAACAAGCAACCCCATTTTCTCTCGCTACGGCATAGAAGTCGTGTTCTAATCAAGTTCGGATCCTTCATTAAGAATCATGAAAGACGCATCTTGATGAAGACGCGGGTGCAGTAACCGCTTAGACCACCAGCCTCATTGATGAGAAACGGTTAGCGCTTGTCGTCCATGCATGTTTATCAATGAGGATGAAAAGAGCATATGACAAGAGGGTGCGACCTCAAGATTGCCATCCTGGTGATCTCATGCTGAAGAGGATAATTCTTCCTTAGAGTGATCTTCGGGGTAAGTGGACGCCGAATTATGAAGGGTTGTTTATTGTGAAGAGAGTTTTCTTCGGTGGTGCCATGATGCTCGCAACAAACGGAGAAGATTTTCCGCTACCTCTGAACGCGGACGTAGTCAAGAAATACTATGCGTAGACTTGCTTAGTTGTGAAAGTAATAAGGGCCAGCGACTACGTCCTGCATCGGATCAAGGGTCACACCTTGTGGCAACATCTCAAGCTACTCTGAAGGCCAATGATTAGTCCAATCACCTTTTTCGGGAAAAGCGAAGTGATGAGATAGTCAGAGTTATAAAAGTGATAGCAGGGTTGAAAACCGAGGAGGATTCATTATCACATTGCCATGCGTTTTACTTTTCCTCTTATTTTACTTTTGCAATTGCCTCATTCCAGGAATTGCCTCCTATTGTACTTGCCTATTTACAGGCCTACTTCCAATTAATAAAATGAGTTTTTGCTTGTCAATTAATTTCTTGCATTTAATAATTTGTTTGCGAAAGACGTTCAAAGTTTTGTGGTAAAATTTTGCATATATAAACATTGTTGGATTTACCATGATCAAAAACTTTTGAATATTACTCTGAGACTTGAGTGACCTGGATGGCAGGCAGATTTGTCGCATCATGTCAGGGGCACTCTATTAACACTGTATTGCAGGAATTATTTCTTGTTGGCAGATATTCGGATGCACTAATGTGGAGATCAGCTGAGGTCTACTCTAGTGTTCCCCCAGTTGAGTCTTCCCCGCTGGGTTCGCGCCTAGACAAGAATAATCTCCAAAAGTTCTCTGATATCCCCATGGATCGTGAAGTCAAAACCAAATATGCCGAGGATCATCGATGGGTGCCTTCCCATCATCCCCATTGGAGTCCATTCTTTTCCTCCCCAGTGTTTCTCTGGACGAAGATTATTGCCACGCATTGCACAAATCCTCAAGGCAGTCACTGCACGTCGCTCTGAGTCTCCGATGTTCATCATAATCTCAAGTGAGTTGCATTATCTTATCCCCTGTGGAGATGATATCCGAACTATTGATCGTGGGCTTTGCTTCCCCAACGCGTTCACGTATTGATCGCGTATGTTCATCTCCAGTGGGTTCACATTTCCTGGTATCCCCAGTGCGCGAGTGTTAGTCCTCTCTTTTGCTTCCCCAGAGAGTCAAGCACATCGCCCGACGCCCCTAGTAAGTGGATGCCTTCTCATCATCCCAAGCCAAAGTCATGATGGGTAATGGTGGAGATCTTCTTCAAGTATATCTCCTTTGCTCCCCAATGGATCTTTGTCCAGCAGACAAGCTTCCCATGATATCATCTCCTCAAAGATATTCACCGACAATGTTCAATTGCCTCAAGTGATCTTCTTTAGAATCATCGCCCACTGTATCTTTGGTTGCTTCCAATGCTTTGTTCCCGTGGAGCTTCCTATCTCGAATTCGATGATGTCACCACCACTGCTTTATACTTTTTCAAGCATGCATTATCGAATCAGATTATCTCCTAGGAAATTCGTATTTCATAGAATTATAAGCCGTGAATATAAACTCGTCCCCAATGGTGTTCCTGTTCTCTAATCCCAACAAGGATAATTTCTTTGGTGTGGCCCTTTTTTGAATTCATTGTGTCCCGCCTTCCCGCACATGTCCATTATCTATTGTTGGTGTTGAAACTGCCACTCTTATCCTCGTGCAACACGCCTTCAACATTGAAAGCAAGACCTACACTTGTTCTCCTTTTCGCACATGAGTTGATTTTCTACCAATTCTTGAACAGTCTCGAGTATTACGCCTCTCTTATACGCATGATACATGTTACCTATACCGTGAGTTGAGTCAAGATTTCACTTCATCTTTGTTGAAATCAAAGATATCCCTAGTGTAACGCCTTGGGACAAGTTCTTCCCGACTTTTCAAGAACATGAATACACTTGTTTCTCCTCGTAGTTCAATTGCTCGAGTCAAGTATAGCATAATCGACACTTTCTAGCCTTCACACACAAATTCGTCCGGCTATTCCCCGACGAATATGGTTAGTCTAGTCGTGTATCTAGTCTTTATTTCCACTAGCATGTCAGCTCTCCCCTAGCATTATGGGTCCTCTTTTGAGAACAAGAATGCACTTGTTTCTTCCTTCAGAATTTAATCCGGCGCTTCCGGCCTTTGCATCACGACCGCCTAGTTATTTTCTAGTGTAACGTGGTTAGTCCAAGCTTAACGTGATCTAGTCTTTGCCTGTATGTACTCTCCCCGACATTGTGGGATTGGCAGAGGCCAATTCATTCAAGTCGATTACACCTGTACTTATCTTCGTAGAATTCAACATTTATTTTGTGCTCTTCTTGTCAGGACCTAGTTAAGCTCCTGCGCAATATATCCTTTCTCTAGTGAGGCTCATTGGAATTCTTAAAATCCATACTTGTCTTTGATGTAGCTTTTGGGATTCAGAGTATAAATTTTCGAGTCCATTTGGTATTCAATCACTCTCACACCTTGTCGCCGAAGTGCACGCCAACCTTGCTCCCAAGCTTGAGGATGATTGAATAAAGCAATTGCTCCAAAATTTACCCTCTTCTTTCTCGTATCGTTTATAATCCATTGCATAAATATACATGTAGTCGCATGCATAGCATTGATCATGAGGTTACTAGGTTCAAGGTATCCCAAGTGGCAAACCAAGAAAGGATTTCTTCTCTATTTTTCAATAAAGTGGATTTTGAGTTTTCAACGATTTTGAGCACCTGCATATGATCTCTCATTTCGTTAGGTATTTTCTAATGATTTTCACCGAAAGTTCCTCTAATTATTATCTACAACTTTCATTTGAAACCAAGAAGATCTCGTGGAGGAAGGTTCCCGTGAAATTGATTTCTCCAGTGATTTAAACTAGATTTTAGTGTTGAACGTGTGTTCTTCCTATTAAAAAGGCTATATCTCCTAGATGGAACTGAACTGAAAGGGATTGATTTCTAAAATTCCGTGATCGAAGCCCTCTAAAACTTTCTTTGTAACTCGGAGCTGATTCCTCACCAATCAATACCATAATTTTATTCTTTGAAGTTGATTTGAGTTGAACCGAGTAGTTTTCATCCGATGCGCTAAGTTCGAAAAATCATATTTCGAATTTCATCGAAACGGCGGGACCGGCAAAAGTTCACAAAGTTTGTTAGCTTCGATTGTATTAGAAATGATAATTTGCAAATTTCAATCAAAAGACCGCTCGAGGCATTATCTCGAAGAGCGCATTGAAAATTTCGCATGTGTCACTGTTCGAAAACTATGCCGAAACTTCAAAAATTCCTTTCGCTTTGACCGCTCACCGATCAGTTGGTATTTTGTTCTCTCAAGCAAAATCGCATTCGGACACTTTTTGCTTACATTCCGACTTCAAATTCGCACGATTTTGGCTATTTTGATTAATTACGAAAAATTATTCTGATAATCATGATTTAGGCTCGATAATGGTTCTTAGGCCCAACTCCTAGGACTATAAATAGATTTTCCCTTCACAAATTATAACAACACAATCATTTTCTTAATTTTCACCACCAATCCCACTCCAATCTCTCTCAAATCCAAAGCAAAACTCAAGAACAAATTTCAAACTTCAACTTTCCTCCAAGCAACCACCACAGCCGCCACCGACCTCCGCTTGAAACTCGTCATCATCGCAGACCACGCCAAGCGCCGCTTTCACCGCTTGCGCATTTGCGATTCCAGATTTTCTCATCGCATCTTCTCTCCAGAATCTTGATCTTCTTCTCCTTCTTTTGCTCGAATCGACGAGAAGGAACTATTTCATCCCGATTTCTCTTCAATCTCAAGATTCAAGGATTTCTTCTTCATATTTCTTCACTCTCCATTGAAGATTTCAAGTTTTCTCAAGAATTTAAGGTCAATTTCAAAGATTATCATCAATTCGTTATTGACTTGGTATTTTCTTTGAAGAACACAAGGAATTCTCTTCAAATTCCACCATCACACCACTTATATATGGTGATATTGAAGTGGTCCAAAAGGTCATGTCACTCTCTCATTCAGATATTCGCTGGTGTCTTTTTCCTCAAAAGGACTTCACTTTCATTGAGCGCATGGGAATTCCTAATGTACCACTCCTCGCATAAGGGAGGTATCACTTATAACCCTTCTAGCTCTACGCCGCTTGGTTATGCTCAAGAGATGGTCCCATGATATGCTTCTCAAGACATTGTGTTCGACTACAACAACGATCTCCGTAACTACCATCGAATATTTGTGCACGCAGCGGGGCATGGTAAAGAAGACCCATACCAAGAGTTTGGGACACAAAAATTCCCTTGGGAACCTTACTCAAATGGGTGCAGCTCGAGCTCAAAACCTCATGGTGCTGCTTATGCTTGTTCTACCTATGATTATGGAACCGTATATAGGTGACGAACCATACCATTCTCCATCCGATATGCCTACTAATTTTGAAGACTTGAAAAGATCCGGTTTCACTTAAAGAAGAAAGGGATACATTCGCCTGCATATGCAAGCGAGAAGAAGGTACTAGAGTTGACCAAGCTACTTCACGAGGAGCAGCATCAATACCTACTTCAACACAAAGAGGAAGCACCCATGGGAGACCTGAAAGCTCTAGGAATTTATTTTTATTTGCTTAAACTTTCTTTTGTACTTACTAAAAGATAAAATAATAAAAAGTTTGTTCGTGCTTGTCTAACAAATTTAAATTCCTAAGGTCCTTGAAAACATTGCATTGCATAACATCGCATATCATGGCATAACATTTCATAACGGTACATCAAAGACCGTTTTCTTATTCTCTCGCTATTTATTTTCAAAGAGAATGGCTCTTGAACAGACTTTCCAACAAAGACCCAAGAATCATCAAGACCATTATCCTACAAGAGTGAAGATGGTCAAGAAGCTCTCAGAAGAATGAAGGAAGCATTGGAAGTGAGTCTAAAACAAAGATGAAGACTATGTGAGCGAGCACTATCCTTCCGACAATGACAAGTACAAGCAACTTGAAGACCGTCTCAATGCCGTGGAAAATCTCAAAATGTCCGTTGAACTTTGATGATCTGAGTCTTGTTCCCGTGGTAATTCCTAAAAGTTCTACTTTGCTACATGATGGCATCTCTTGCCCAAGTCGCATCTCAAGTCCTATGTTCTGTAAGATCCATCCTCACCCAAGACAGGGTCATGGATCCATTTCTTTCGAGAGAGTTTATCCTGAACACGGCCGAGTGGTATTATAAGCCGAGAATACCATATTCATACATTGAATACTTAGCGAGCTTTCTAAGCAAGACCAGACAATGTCAACTGGCACCCACCGCATGCAACTATGTCATGGGTCGTGATTTAGAAGTTCAAGGAATATGCTTAGAAATGAAGAGATTTAGGGCAGAGTTCAACCACCCTTGTCCAATAGGAGTTGGTTGATATGTTCATGGAACACCGACAGAACTCCATTCTTCAATCATTCGATTGGAAATTCTTCGGCCGGATTTACCGAATGATATTGATAGGCAACGATTGAAGCCGGAATCAAGAGCGAAAATATGTAGAGTCATCTTCAAATGCCGCCAAGAAATCTTTTGGCGGTAAGAAAGAAGCCAATGCTATATACGGTCAGAAGAGCCGTGACAAAGATGATCGCACCCAATCTGTGGGGGTAGTTGTGATCTCCAATCCTACGCCAGCGCAACCTCAACGAGACAACACGAGCTTAACGCCATTACCTAAGATAGCTATTTAAGATCAACATGCCGTTGTCTCAAGCATTGCAACACATGTTGAAAGCAGACCTGATTACTTTGACGAATCCTCCTCAATACGTCAACACTTCCTCTCCAAAGTACATTCCTAATGCGAGGTGTGCATACCACTCCAACAGCCTCAGACACGACATCAACAAATCAAGGGCCCTCAAGAACAAGATTCAAGACATGATCAAGCAAGGAAATTGAATTCGACCCTCCCATCGAAACTCTGAATGTGATCAATGCACCAATGCCTGACCATGGTAAAGGTTCCAATGCTATTGACAATGACTCCTATGTTTATGATGTGAATAAGATGACTATTCCAATCGAAGGATCACAAAGATTTTCCGAAGTCAGAATTACAAGGATGCCCTAATGACTGCATATTGTGTGCATCTCAATGACGATAAGTGTGCTTAGTTGAAAAGGCGATTCAACGCATTTACGGACAATGAGAAGTGATATTTCCAAACCTCAATCTTTGGAGAATCATAAGAAATTTCTAAAATCTAAAGATCAAGACGTGAAGCAAAGCCGAATCCGTAAGTCCGATACCTTGGGGCAACCAAGTGGAAAGTTTGATTTAATGGTTACATACCAGAACACCCTCTAATTACCCGAGATTTTATAATTAATAATCGAGTATTTAACACATATCAAGAGGCATCACAATTTTATTATAAGTCAAAACAATGGTCATGCTTTCAATCAAGAAAATCATCAAATAAAACAAACTTAAGGTTATGTTTGATGTCGAAATGAAACATAACAACTTAATACATCATCCATAATTATTCCAGACATAAATCAAAACATAATTTCAAAACCATTATTAATATCCATAAAGGATTTCAAATCAAGCGCTTCCTGTTACATCTGTAGAGTACTACAATCGACACGGATTAACTAACGACTCAACTCTAGAAGCTATCCTCACCGATTCCAAGCCTAATCACTTCAAATATGAAATCATTAAAGTAAGGGTGAGATCTCTATTCAATATAAACTCAGATTATAAGTTTCTAAATACAACGGAATAATCGATACATCACCATTATCATAACACAAAATATAGTTCGCTTTACAAAATATTGCACACAACTCATTATGCAAGTAAACAATTAATGGAAATTGCTATTAATCGAAACCATCCTAGCATGTTACAATCCCATATGCAATGCACTTATGCATGTGGTACCAAACGTGAAACCGAGTTCACCCACTGCCCGCTTACATGTGGAAAGACAAAGGCAATCCATGATTCGCCCATAACCACTGGTCAAGAATCCACTCACTACCTCAACTTGTAAGTTTATTGGCCTGCAAGCCTACTTCCGCATAATGGGAATGAACCACCATTACGCTTATGCATGCATCATAAAAGCATGCAACTTCAATTCACAGATTACATATCAACATAATTCACATAATTCCAATCACCAATGTATTACATTCAATCATAATGAATATCAAACACCACATCGTAAGCATTATTTCTCATTCATTAACCTGCATTATCTATAACCATTCCCATCATCCTTAAACTATCCACATTTTCAAAATCGGAAGCTCGATATCTTTCAAATATTTTTAATAAAATAATTTTTTCTTTTAAAAGATAGTATTTTTAATTTAAAAATATTGCCGAAAACGACACTGAATCGGAGTTACTTTTAGAAAATATGAATTTTTGAAGTTTTGTGTTTTATTTAACATGAATGGAACCTGTTCCTCACCGAGAACCTGCCCTACTTTTTGAAAATACACGCCTCGAAAATTGTATGGGAACCCGCCTCCCCATCGAACGGCCCTGCGATGAAATGGCCAATTTTGAAAGTTTTACATCGAACTCGTTCCTCCCTGTGAGTAAACTTGCCCCGACTCTTAATCAAAACCGCTATTTTGACAAAGATTTACACATTCCAAATCACTTCCAAACATTCTCATACGAATTGCAACCTGAGGAACACCAAAATACATCCATTTTACACCAATATAACATCATACATCATTAATTCGTCATTCCTATTAATTGTCTGATACACTAAAGGTCTTAGATCCTATAATCCGACACAAATAGGGTGAATTCTTACAAACCTATATTTATCAAAATCAAAATTCTAAGATACCCAATCATCCATTTGAATTCCCAAACCCATAAGGAATTAAAACCGAACAAATCACCCCTTACTGCGATGATCTTCGATTTCCTATGCTGGCTTTTCCTCTTTCTTCTCTTCCAATTCTACGTGAAATGATTTCAAAAAGACCTTCTTTCTTTTCCTTTTATAGTCCTTTTAATACCCTTTTATTTATTCCAATAAAATAAATAATTAGTAATTAGTAAAGTAGAGTACTTTACCCTCACACTCTACTTACTCCTCACACCACCAACTCTTCTTTTTAATTAAATAATCCAATAAATCCAAAAATATAAATAATCAAGCCTTTAATTAATTAAATAATTAAATTCCTAATTATCTAGCATTTGTATTAATCTGGGTGTCATAACTCTCCCTACTAAAAGAGTTTTCGGCCCCTCAACATACCTTAGACTAAAAGTCAGGATACGAGTCCTTCATCCGACTTCCACCTCCCAAGTTACATTTCCTCCACCGGTCCTCCTAAGCTACTCTCACCAATGATATCTCTTTACCACGCAATTGCTTCACCTTCCGATCCTCAATTCTCGCAGTAACGCTCAACAACAAATTATCTCATACTTGTATGTCTTCTACCCGAATCTCATGAGACGGATCCGCAATGTACCTCCTCAACCGAGACAAGGAAAGACATCATGTAAATTTGCAAGTGTTGCGGTAGCTAACTGATAAGCAACTTTCCCAACTCTGGTAACTGAGCGGACTAATAAAACGCGGAGTCAACTTCCTTGACTTCAAAGCTCGATAAATACTACCATCGGAGTAACTCGTATGAACACATGGTCCTTGCCCACCAAACTCCAAATCTTTCTTCCTCTTATCATGATAACTTTTCTCGACGACTCCGAGAAGCTTCCCATCTTCCCGAATCATCTTAATCTTTCCCAAGTCTGCTGGACAATCTGGTCCAATCACAGACTTTCTCCAGATTCATACCAACACAACGGTGTCCGACACCTCCTACCATACAACGCCTCAAACGGAGCCATACCAATACTCGAATGGAAACTATTGCTGTAGGTAAACTCGATCAATGGTAAGAAGCTATCCCAAGTTCCACCTTTTAACATACACGCCTTAATAAATCCTCTAACGATCGAATCGCCTTTCTCCGTCGACCATCCGGTCATGGATGATAAGTGTAACTCAATCGTAGCTTAGTACCCAAAGCTTCCCTAACTGCCCGAACTTGATGTAAACCTCGGATCTCTATTCGACACAATACTAGAAGGAATACCATGCAAACTCACAATCTTCTCAACATATAATTCCGCCAACCTCTCCATCCGATAATCCATTCTTATCGGAATAAAGTGAGCGACTTTGTCAACCGATCGACAATAACCCAAATCGAATCACACCGTCATTCTAGGCAAACCGTATATCAAATCCATAGTAAATTCCATCCCATTTCCATTCCGGAACAAATAACGCCCATCAATCTTGGATTTACTTCTAACAAACCTAACACGCATATACACAACCTCGGCAATTTCCTTTTTCATTCCAGCCACCAAAATAACTCTTCAAGTCATGGTACATCTTAGTAGCACTAGGGATGAATACTCAACCCACTACGATGTCCTTCTTCCAAAATACTTTTTCTAATCTCGAACATCCGAACACACACCCTATCACCAAATTCATAACGTATTCTCAATTGAACTCACCTCCTTGACCTTGGTTAATCAATGTCAACTTATCCACCAAACCAACACGATTTTGTCCATTGCGAATCCTCCAAAATACCACTAGTCACCTTTAACATACCCAATTTCACACTATTCGGAGTAGTTTCACATACTCAAACTTAAATCTCCTCAAGTGTTCAACTAAATCAAATTCACTTAACCATTAACATCGATAAATGCAAGGACTTCGCCAATGCACCACATTTTCCTACTGTGATGGTAATTCAAACCGATATCATAATCCTTGAGAAATTCTAACCACCTTCATCGCCCATATTCAACTCTTTCTCGTCAAAAAGATACTTGTGCTCGTGATCATCAACACTTCAAATCGTGGAACCATATGTATAATGCCTCCACAATTTCAAACAAACACAATATTTTCCAACTCTAAATCATGAGTCGGATAATTCCTTTCATGAATCTTCAACCTGCCTCAAAGCATAAGCCACAACTCTGCCTATCTTGCATCAAAACACCACCTAAACCCATCAAAGACGATCACAATACACCACGAAAGATTCTCATTGATTGCAAAATTAGAATCGGAGCACTAGTCAACCTCCTCTTCAACTCTTGAAATCCTTCTCACAATCTGATCCCAAACAAACCTCGCCTCTTCTTGTCAACTTAGTCAACGTAAAGCTTAACTTCGAAAAATCCTTCAATGAATTCCCGAGTAACCGAAGACCAAGAAAAACTACGGATCTCTCAAGAATTCTTCGGCGCTTCCCAATCGAGATACCGCTTCTACCAGAGGATCAACAATAATACCATTCTTTGGAAATCATACCACCAAGAAAACTCACTTCTCTTAACCAAAACTCGTGATTTAGATAACTTCAGAGCAGCTTCTTTCAACAATTCCAATACAATTCTAAGATGCTCCATGCTCTTCATCATTCCTTGAATAGATTAGAATGTCGCTAATAAATACCACCACAAACTTGTCAAGATATGTATGAAATATCCTGCTCATGTAATTCATAAAACACTAGTGCATTAGTAACTCCAAACGGCATGATGAATATCTTATAATGCCCATACTCCGCTCTAAATGCAAATAATATCTTCCGCTTTAACACGAATCTGATGATATCCGACTTCTGATCAATTTTTATTTAAATACACAAGCTCCAACTAACTCGATCCATCAAATCATCAATCCTCGGCAATGGATATCGATTCTGATCGTCACTTTATTCAATTGCCTGTGAATCAACACACAACCCCATTGTACCTTCCTCTTCTTAACAACACATGCAAGATTTTACCCACAAACACTTGGACTGGATAAACTTCTTCCTCAAGTAAATCTTCCAACTGCTTCTTCAACTCAGATAACTCAGATGCCGACATGCGATAAGGCGCCATCGACACCGGACTAGTTCCGTGAATCAAGTCTAT